>VXAK01016515.1:44748-62990 GCA_013399435.1 Arenaria interpres
CCGCCTCCTCCGGAGCCACCAGCCCCGCCGCACCGGGGACAGCGGGCACCGAGCACCGGGCCCCCGAGTCTCCCCGGGCCACCGTGGGGAGGGGGCTGGCGATGGGGTGCAGGTTGATGAGAGCTCCCCAAATTGCAGGGAAGAGCCGCCTCCGGGGGCAGAGGGACAGCGATTCCCGCTCCCCCCCCCTCTCCCGCCCCAGGCAGGGGATTTTCCAGCCGCGCATCCCAGCCCGGGGTGCGGGGAAAGGCGCAGGGAGAGGCAGAGCATCACCGCGTCCGCATCCCAAGGTGGGGTTTGGGGGTTTGTTTGGGTTTTTTTTTAACCTTTGGAGGGACCATCTCTGCCCCATCTTTGATCTGCCCAACCCGCCGGAGCCGATTACAGCGAAAGGTCAGAGCTGTTATCTGCGGGTGCCCAACTTCCACATTTTCACAATGCAACTTTCTGGTATCAACTGCTTTGGTGGGGGGCAGGGTGTTCTGCAAAGGGCAGGGAGAAAAGTCTTGATTGCCGGGATGGAGAGGATGAGAAATTGCCTCCCTGGGTTTCCCACCCGGGGAAGGGACCAGCTCTGCTCTCCTCACCCAGGGTCTGTGCTCCGTCCCTGCCGGCATCCCGCCGGCCAGCGGCACGGCGACAGCCTGAAGCCAGAGTCGTTTCAGCCTTCTACGTGCTAAGAACTGCAGTTATGCTCCTCTAGAATCATGATAAGAGAAAAGAAAAAAAAATAGATATATATTTATTAAATCTCCATTTTCAGATAACACTTAAAACATTGCTCTTAGCAAACTTGAGTCATTCGTGGCTTGTTTCCTGTGAGATACTAAAAATGCCACCGTGTGACGCCCTGAGTGAACCATGGGAACTGTTTCTTTTGTGGACTCGATCAATCCATTCCGTGGCACGTCTGATGTTTTCTATGTTACATTTTCTCTTATTTTCCACTGTTTTTCGTTGAGAAGCGATAATCCAAGCTCCTCGGTATATGACGCCCAGGTTTCAACTACAAAGTTGTACTAATCTTTCTTTATTTACTTACCTGGTGTTCTAGTGACTGAAGTGCTGGCTTAGAAATTTAGGGACATCAAAAAGCCAATGCATAAACCAGGAATTCTGTTCCACGTAAACATCCGCCAGGCTGTTCCGGAGCTCAGGGCTTTCAGAGAGACCTGGCTTCTGATTCCCCAACGCCCGTAAGAGCAAATATTTTGGGGCACATCTGAAGTTTCCAACAAGGGACAATAAAGGCTAATGGTGCGCATTTCCTTCTATCGGAAGGCTCCCAGAACTTGGCAGAGCGGAGCCCACGCGTTCGGAAAGGGAATATGGGGCCCAAAAGAATAAACTGGGAGAAACTGGGGCCTAATTGCGTAGAGTTCCCCAGGGTTTTAACGAAAACTCACAGGGCTGGCAGGAGAGGGGATGTTATGACACAACTTGCAGGGCACAGCAGTTTAAGCCTAGAAGAGTGAAAACCAGGATGGAATATAATCAGATAATATCTCAGGGCTCAGCTTGCCTAAATAAAAAAAAAACAACTGCAGCATCAGTTTCTCAGCACAGAAGTTCTTGACCAGTGATCGTTTCTCCCTGCTGAAGAAAGTAATTTTTTGCCCAGAAAACCGCTGAGCTGGTAAATAAGCGGTAGTAATATCATTTTTTCCTGTTGCCTGCTAGAAATTGGGAGCAGCCTGATCCTCCCCTATCAGTGCAGGTCTCCTCTGCCCCCACCAGCCTCAGGCAGGACAGAGTGACCCAAACAAAGCCTTGAGGGACTCTGTGCTAGAGAAAGAACCCATTAACGTATGAAAGAACTTGGGGCTCCCCTCTGCCAGATGTTGAACACCTTGGTCATCATCCAGCGAAGCATAAATGTATATATACATCTTCCTTGCCACCAGCCACAGGTTTAAAATTCAGCAAGTGCTTAAAGGATTATTCTAATAGTGTTTTTTGTCAACTCCCCTGGGGTTTGGGCGAAGCCCTGAGTGGCAGCCCCAGGTCACTGCAAACCCTGCCGAACTGAGCTCAGGCACCTCTCTTTTATTTTTTCAATGATTTTGGTTTTTTTTTTGGCAGAACTTGTAAAATTACACAAAAAGCCAAAGAGGAGAATACTTTAAGCGAGTAGCTTTGAAGAAAAGTCTTGCTTTATCCCCAGGTATTACAGAACCATCCTAGATATCAGAGCTTTCTAAAAAGGGAAAAAAAATACCAGGCGTGATAGTCAGTTCTAGTATTTCTTTTCACACAGGGATGCGTAAATCCCAAATAATTGTTTGAGCTGTGTTGGCATAGACCCATCCCAGGGGACTTGTGTCCTTAGCTGAAGGGAAAACACAAGTCCTGCGGTAGCATCAGGTAAAATTCTGGCTCTGTTGAAAACAGCAGCAAAACTCAAACCCGTTGGACAACAGTCTCATCGGTTGGATTGATTCATTTCATGCCGTTCAGAGAAATGACATCCTCGGATTCAAGTCTTCACATTTACATTTCCCAAGGGAAAGTTGATTGCATGTAAAATCCCTCGGGTGTCTTTTCTAGTCCTTTAGCCCTTGGTGAGGCTGAAATTCCCTTTGCTTCCAGCGGCACCAACAGTCAAAGCCCACAAGCTCAGGTTTGCAATATGGGCTCATATATTTTTAGGCTTCCTGCACAGACCCTTTGTGGTACTGCTGGGGTTCTTCACGAAGTCATAGGTAAACTCAGAAGTTGTCTGTGTTGATTCGGTCACTTACAGTTGTTTATAGGTAAACCTTAAAAATCTTGTTGGAAAAAAGCATTTTTTTAAAAGTGGGAATAAAAGCATCGCTACATGCTGTGGACAAAAGAGAATTATCTGAAAAATATAGTAGGAACTCCTGGGACTTTGTGGGTGTTGGCACCTGTCGGTCGTCACAGACATAACCAGCATCTCTGGAACATGGTGAATCCGGGCAGCTTTTTGACTGCACTTCTGAAAAAGTGCCATCTTTTATTAGGGAAGAATCGTGTTCTGGGAAAGGTATTTCTTTTGTAAGAACTGCATGGATTGAGACACATGATGGAGCAATTCATGTTCTCTCCAGTAGAAGAAAAATGATGTATCTGCACAACTGCCAATGTCCTAGTAAAGTAGTAGATGCCTTTACAGTGATGAATACACACAGGTGATGCAGAGACTGTCATGTTTATGCATTATTCTTTGAAGAAAAATAAAAAAAATAGTTAGCAAATTTTTGGATGCTTTTATTAACTCCTTAAATTTTAAGCTTTCCTTTTTTTTTTAAAGCAAAAGAAGAGCGAGGTCTTGCTCCTCTCGTGTCAGAAGTGGATAAATTACTCACTTCACGGGGAGAAAAAACAAGGACGCAATCCCTGTTCTAACTTGACCAATCTTGTGTTTGGTTTTTCCTTCTCCTTCTTCTCACCTGGATGCTGCCGGAGTACCTTTTCCTTCTCCACCCAGTCTTTCCTTCCCGCAGGGAGCCGGTGGATGAGGTCCTCCAGATCCCCCCTTCGCTGCTGACATGCGGCGGTTGCCAGCAGAACATCGGGGACCGCTATTTCCTGAAAGCCATCGACCAGTACTGGCACGAAGACTGCCTCAGCTGCGACCTGTGCGGGTGCCGCCTGGGAGAAGTGGGGAGACGGTTGTACTACAAACTGGGCAGAAAGCTCTGCCGAAGGGACTATCTCAGGTACCCAACCCCTTCCTTCTACCCTCCCTCGCCTTCTTCCCATCGTTTCAGCTTTGCTTAGTCATTTCATTAGCGTAGCTCGTGAGCAAAGAGCCATAAAATATTAATTTCTGGCTACTCTTAAAGCCTGACAGCGGGCACGATTTTAACAGAGCACCCTTTGCAAGCTCAGATTTACAATACGGGCTTCTATATTTTGGGGGTTGATGCACGGATGCTTTGTGGTACTGCTGGGGTTCTTCAAAGTTGGAGATAAATCCAAAGGTTGCCTGTGTTGATTCGGTCACTTGGAGTTGTTCATAGGTGACACCTTAAAAATCTTGTTGGGAAAAAAAAGCACATTTTGTACTGAAAATGAAAGTATTGCTACGTGTTGTGGGCAAAAGAGAATTATTTGAAAATGTGAAGAATATAGTAAGAACTCCCAGGGCTTTGGGGTTGTTGGCATCCGGCCGTCTGCACAGACAGAACCCGATAGCTCCAGGGGAACTGCGCAGTGTCAGCGTGGGATTCTGGCAGGTGGAAATTGGGAGATGGTGAGGAATTTCAGCAGGCTTCCCCTCAGCCGACTCTGAACCGGTTTCCCCAGATGGTTTTCAGTAGGTCTGTGTTTCTCCAAGCATCGCCTTGGAGCTGGAAGGTACAAAACACCAGGTGCCAAGATTGGCGACTGATGAAAGATCATTTAGTTCTCATTTAAGAACACGGTATCCAAGGTAACTGAATTAAATTTGTTTTCCTGACGCAGTAATATCAGCTGTATTAGGGATGCTCGATTCCAGTAGCCAGCAGGGCTACTGGAGTCAAGGGACCTGCTGGGTGTCTGAAGGCACTGCCTTTTATTCCTGGATTCCCTGCCTTTTTCTGCATCACTGGTGAAGTCATCTGGGACACTTCAGGCAGAAGGATGCCATGTGCTGTATGTTTATTGCCAAGCTACAACCAATTTCAGGGAAGTCTGATTGTACTAATTTTTGGATCGAGTGGATTTTTAGCATTCTTAATCCTGGTCCTAAATAAGCAAGAATTTACCCATTTTGCTGAGTCAGATCCTACAAATACGCCTCTTACAGGTATTTTCATTAACATCTCTCTGCCTACCTGTTTTGCCAAAAATTGTAAGCAGGAGGATTAGATTGGGATTAAGGTATTTCACCAAAAAAAAACACGATAAAATATAAAGGATAAATATAAATAAATAAAGGATCTTTATACTGTTGATTACAATTAAAATATATTGGTCTTTGCTGTGCTGGTTGTGTACCCTTCCCTCTAATGGATCCCTCACAGGAGGTCTGTGGAACACAATAACAGTATTTGATGGGGTTTTTTCTTTCAGCCACCTTCCTGTACAGTAATTTACCTGCCAATAAAAACTAACCCGAAATCTCTGTGGAGTTCCTGATTATGGTGTTCCTGAGCTTTACCGATGGGAATTTTGCGAAGCAGAAACTAAGGACTGAGCTCTGTTAACGGGGCTGCTTGTAAATTCTGGGCACACACAGCAGTCCAGCAGTGACCCAGTCCTAGTTACACTCTTTTTTTGCTTTTCATCTTAAAATGGAAGCAACAGAAAGTTTGGCAATACAATTAATGTATTTTCTTGCAGCGAAATTCAACGTTTTTATTCATTTAATAATGGACCATGTGATATCTTCCCTCATTACTGAAAAATTTGGCAACCCTTGTGTAACCTTAGTATTACTTTCGCTGGGCAGAAGTAAACACTGACATCTCCTGGTAGACGAAAGAAATGATGTCTTTTCCCCTTAAAGAGCTCTCTTTATTTAGGGGGCATCCTTTTCCCAGCTCAGAAGATGCTATGAAGCAGACACAACTTATGCAAAAGAAGTATAGGAGGCGGAAAAAACTCTTTCCAGAATTAGCATGGAAACTTAGAAGTCAAACTCAATAGGTGTATGCTTTGAACAAGTAATACGTAGCATTTCTCCTTGCTTTTAAGAAAAAAATAATAACATCTTTCTGCTTATTTATTAACGATTTGACTTACCAACTCTGCAGCCAGCAGACTGCAGGAAAGGCTGGTGTTCACCCCTAGGTGAGCGGGTGGCCCTGCTCCAGCAGTGGGTGCTGGGAGGGGAACCCATACCTAGGGCATTCATTAGAGGCTCCTTTTAATAGACAATACCGTGATGAGCTCAGCAGGGGTTTTCAGTGGGAATTAAAGAGCAGTCCACATCACAAAATTATTTGGGCTAGCACAGGTATCGAGCAGGTCTTAGCATGTATCCTTCTGAAGCCCAGCAGGAGTGACTTCATGGATGTTTGTCCTGGAAAGAATCTCCAATGTGGAGGCAACGACAAGAGACAGGGGAGTCTCAGCCCATGGCTTGTGTCAGCTCCTCTCCGTAGGCTACGACAGCAACAGCTGAAAACAGGCAAAATCCATCAATGGAAAGGTAACTCCTATCGATTGCAGAAGGGAAGTATTAGCGTGGCACAACCTTCTGCTGTGATTTATGGAACCCTTACTCCTCTTGAAGCAGTTCAGCAGTTCAGGATAAGGTCATTGATCGGAGAAGTCAATGATATTGAAAATAGGGGAGGACCTTGGACTTTCTACTTCAGTTTTTGGTCCTGCAAAGTTCTGCTTGTCAGCTTTCCGTGTGACTATCCAACTTGGCCATACTGTGACTAATGGATCAAGGCACTGATGTCGTGTTCTTGTTTTGATTTGGTTTTTCCCATCTGCCCAGCAAAGGATCTCTGCTTACTGCTCTGCTGTTGTTGTTTCAGGCTCTTTGGCCAAGATGGCCTCTGCGCCTCCTGCGACAAGAGAATCCGGGCTTACGAGATGACCATGCGGGTGAAGGACAAAGTGTATCACCTGGAATGCTTCAAATGTGCTGCCTGCCAGAAACATTTCTGTGTTGGGGACAGATACCTCCTCATCAACTCGGACATAGTATGTGAACAGGACATCTACGAGTGGACTAAGATAAATGGAATGATCTAGTAAGGACACGGCTCCGTAGTCTATAAAAGACATCTCACGGGTGACACCGATGCGTAGCGGCAGTGAGGAGATCACCACCTGAGCTATGGGCTTTGTCTAAAATGGGGGGAAAATGCCACGGAGTCGGCTCTTTGCAGGCAGTGCTGCGTAGAATCTAAACTACATGTAGGTGAAGAAGGGAGACCAAAGCAATAGTAGATAGACTGACTTCTCTTAACAAAGGACAATAACTGACAGCAGCCACGTAGACGAGAGCTGGGGAGCAAACGCAACGCCATCACGAGTTCTCCTAAATGGAAAAAAAGAGTAGGGACCTCTGTAAAGAGGTGCTATGACTTTGTCGCCTGCAGACTAGGATTGTGCAATTGAATTTTCTTTTCATCTTGTTTTAGTTACTGAGTTTAGACAAGAGCTCCTACTGTAGACATGAGGAAGAACACTGGCAGAAAAGGGCCATCACTTTCGTGGTCCTTCTATACGGCCTTACACTTCGGGTAGGAGAGAAAGCGGGAAGAGGGTGGGGGTTATTTTTGCATGGATTTTCTTTTTCTTTTTTTCCTTTGAGAATGAACAGTTCATCCTCTAGTCCCAAACTCTTCTTTAAAAAAATCCTGCTGAATAGTTGTTTTCAGGCACTGCTGTTTCAAGATGAGATGTTCCACAGATCATTTCTATACAAATATAAATCTAAAGAGTTGTTCAACTATTTTATTAACTTAGATTCTATCAATAAAATATTTGTTGTGTGTAGTAAGAATCTGCAGCTTTAATAAAAATAACAGAAGATTTGAGTGTTGTTATTTCTTCTTTTTTTTTTTTTTTGAGTTGGGCTGTTTTTTTAGTTTCTTTTATTTATTTTATTTTTTTTGTAATGGGTTTTCTACACCTTGTCTACGGCTGACGCCTGCTGGTTGTGTTTCAAAGCAGTAATGTGAGAACCCTGAGGTCTCAGTAAGCCTTGTAGCGTTCATGCTAAGGAGAAATTAGATAGTGTTGTAGGAGAAATTAGATAGTGCTGTGTGACACCGAGGCTCTTTGGTGTTTATGAGGATGTTTGGAGGCTGGTGGGCCACAGAGAAATACATTTGGGCGTTGCTTCACAGCAAAGACAGAGCCTACCTGATCTCAGAGGACATCATGTAAGATTAGGGTTCCCTAGAAAAGTAGCTCATCCTGATTTTGCTTTAGATTACTGACTCCAGCTTAATATCACTAGAGCCAATCAATACTTGCTAGTGTTTAGAAAGAATTAAGTTCAGAGCCTTTCCTGCCAAGACTGTTGTTACTGTCTTCTTAAGTGAAAGCAAGTTTCTTGGCATTGTAGTAATACCAAGAACAAGAGAAGTGCTCCTGGTCAGGCAACAGTGGTCATTCGGTATCTTACTCTGGCAAAGACAAGTAGTGGGGGCTCAGGCAAGCAGGGAGTGACCTCTGCACGAAGCCCCTCCAGCTTGCAGGAAGGTCCCATGAGCTATGTGTGAACTTGCCTTCAGACCCCTCCACCTAACACGGACCCACAGACCCATTATCCGTGAGTTTGCCTCATCCCTTTTTTTGACTCTTTGGCCTCCATAAAGTCCCAAAGCAACGATTTTCACAGTTTAATTCTATTCTGTGCTTATTCCAAAACCTGTTGCTTGGTAACTTCATTGGTTGACGACCATATTGTGTGAGATAATGAACAGTCATCTCCTATCGCCTTTTTTGTCACTATTCTTGACTTTAAAGACCTGCATCATGTTCCCTCCAGCTTATTTTTTTCTGAGATGACTAGCCTAAATTCCTTCTTCCATGAAAGTTGTTTCACGCCTCTGATAATCTCCGTGTCTCATCTCTGTAGGTTTTCTGGTTCTACATTATCATTTTCGAGACTGTCACTAGAACCACACGTTGTGTTCAAATGTACTAAAAAATAAAGCTTATAACGCAGCTGAACAAGCCTGACAGTCCGCTCAGGAGAGAGTTGGCATCTCCATTCAGCATTAACACGTAAGGAAGGGCATCTAAGCGTATGGATATCCATTTGTCTGATCATTTTCAATGAATTTGTCCCCTAAGGGATCTCTCATCCAAGTGGCAGTACTGACCGATGACCACACTTTGCATTTTCCAATGGGTATTCTGAGGGCTCTTCTTTCTTTTCTTGCTTTTGTTGTCACAACTAACGCTGGGGACAAAACTTCTAAATCTTATTCCCAGTCAAATTGGAAACTATACATAATGAGATCATGCTTGAAAAGCATAGTTTGAGGGCTCCGTGATTTAGCTCTTCTCAAGTGATATGCTGACCTCTGGAGGCCACAGGCAGCCGGTATAATGTTAATTCTTAGCCTAATGCGTATCGCTGCCAGCACAGGCAAGAAAGCTATGGACCCCAGGGAACTACAGCTATCGTCTCTCTTCCCCCTCAGTGGCTCCTGGCAAATATTCTGTCCAGCTAGAAAAGGAGTCTCATTATCCATGTCGGTTTATGGAGCTTGGTGGATGTAACCAGGATGGTGACACGGGATGGAGGTGGACAATTGTTCTTCAGGTGGGTGCGTGGGAGCACACACGCACAGTGAGCATCACCAGACAAGGTAATACCAAGAGCTTCGTGGCAGATGGCTTTAAAGCTTCGCAGGTCACCATGCCCTGCCATGTCATTGCCACGTCCATCTCAGAGTCCCTCTTCTTTCTCTCTCTCTCCTTTTGCTGAAAAAATATACCTCGATAGCACTATTGTATGAGCAGGGCAGAGGAGCGCTTACGGCTTCATGAACATCTACTGGTTCACAGCAAGAAATTTTTGCAGATGATGGCAATCAGCTCTTCAGAGATCATCTCTCCGAAGTCACACGCAAATGATGGAGATGAACAGGTATCAAAGGGAGCATCGTACACAGGGAGACTGGGACCCTGCTCCATCCCACGGCACTGTCAGCTGAAGGGTCTCTGAACGTGTTTCAGATGGCAGGTAGCCATCTCTAGAGTAGTCCCAACTCTGCGAGGGGAAGGGAGACATCAAATGAGCTTCCCTTTGATGAAGTAAGCCATGATTTTGAGTTATCAGAACTGGTATGAAAAGCTTTTGAGCTGCGTCCTGATCTCCTGCAGCGTGATGGTGTGACTGGCTCTAAAATAGCTGCAATCACAGAGTTAACACCAGCATAACGACACCATCGATGTGGTCAGGACCAACGGGTGTCGTGACAGGTAAGAGTTTTGACACTTGTTCCCTCAACTCTTCCCAGCGTCATTTGTAACCTCACTCAGCCATCAGCTGCAGAGCTGATTTCCACGGTCCCACCTTGCAGAGAGGTTTGACTGAAAATTTAGAGTAAGGGGCCTCGTCAACATCTGGGTTGAGATTAGGTAAGCGTGGCAATGGTTCAGCGAGGCTTTGTGGTTTTACACGAGTGAGATTAAGATATGTGTCTTGTTCCCACCTCAGAAAGTATTTCCTGTGTGACTGTTGGCAAGGGAGCTAAATATTCTGCTTCTCAGTGGACTGCCTGTGAAATGGAGATATCATTTATTCTGCAAAATATCACTAATTCTGTAACATTTTTAAAACTTCTTCATGGAAATACACTCATTATTTTGGGTAAGGTATCATTTCCACAGCAAAACACATTTTAAAACCTAAATGAATAGATTCGTAAAGGAAGGATGCTGCAGGGCCTACAGGGGGTATTCTCATTTTGTTATAAGAACATCAGTTTTATCCAGTTTATGTAACTTCAGAAAGGGCTTAAGCTGAACAGGAAAATGACAGCTTGTGCCAGAAGAACAGCTTTTAGTTGTATAATTATACCAGTCTGTTGGTGGGCTTTTCCCCACCAGATTCCTAATCCTTGCTCTCCGGATCCGGGAGGAGAGAGAACAGATTTCTCTTGGAATTGGTGTAACCAACACTTCACCTCCGTCCTCATCTCAAGTATGTGCCTTACAATGAGGACTCTCTCCTGAAATAACAAGAAAACAAAATATTCCAAAAACCATGGTGAAAATAAAAGCAAAGACGATTTAAAGGCATAGGTGAAAAGCACAATAATCTGAATACGACTTCATCAGCCGACACTCAAATGCATTGTCCTTTATATGTTTTCAATATCAGCAGTATTTTAAAAGGCATATCATCCTTCAAGATTTCCCTTCTTTGTCCCCATTATTCAATGTCATGGTAGGAAGATGAGAGCATTACCATCGATATCACTTTTTTAATTCCATGCCCTTGAATAAGGGCAATAAGAACCCTGCATAATAGAGTTTTCAGCGGAGAGAGTAAATGGGAATCGGTTGTTAATTCAATCCAGGATACAGAAGCTGTCTCTCCCATCTCTTTTTCTCAAGGTAATACCGTGCCTCCAATTGTCATTATACCCAAGAATCAAATTATTTGAATTCTAGACACATCAGCACAAAACTGAAGACTCCCTGCCAATTTTCGTAGCCTGCTTGGAAGAGAACATCAGAGAGCATCACTCATTTATACGACTGCCAGCCTGAGACTGTAAATTCAGAAAACAAGAAGGCCTCAGGTGCTGCACTTTAACACGTCTTTCTGCTCCTGAATTCCCCCCTCCTCGTCCCCCCACCATCACACACGAGGTAACATTTTATCTCTGAAAAGCAAATCTTTCAAGCATCCGCCGGGGCGAGCGTAGACTCTGTATGGCCTGAATGTGAATTGAAAATGCGACTATTAAGTATATTAATTGATAACAGCGACTTGTGACTTTGAAGGAGATTTGTGACACTTGGAAAAATAATCTATAAAGATTGTTGTTGCTCTAAAAAGGCAGTGCAGCAGCAGCTTATTTGACTTGCAGCAGGTTCATCTCTTTTATAGAGCGTACTGCACTGCAGGCAAAGGGAATTTTAATGGACACTGGAAAAAAATATGATCTATTCCTCTGTCCCACGACAAAAAAGAAACCATAAAAAGATATAGAACAGAGAGACTGAGATACGATATCAGAAAACATTTAAGGAACTATAATTAAATTAAGATTCAGAAGTCTGCCAATGAGATGAAGATTAAACCGGCAGAAAGTTGAACCTTGTTTGAAGCAACTTGTTCCCTCCTGCTGTGGGTTGTTTCGTACCAGGCTAATGAGAAGGCATATCTCTGAAAGGCTCCTAAAAAATGGTTAATTAATAAACATCTTTTGCAGGAGTACACCATGTTCCATTTAATGCTCTTCAAATGCCTTGCAAGCACTAATGCCATAATGCATTATTCTTTCCTTTTTTAAGCTACCAGCCCTGCTCTGTAGGTGGGGAAACTGAGGCACAAAATGAACACAACCTGCTTAAAAATCACCCAGTAACTCAGCTGAACTTCCGTGAGAGCAGAAGTTAGATCTCTTGGCTTGAGTGTGACCATCCAGCCAGTGGCCATTTGATAACCACTGATGGAGCAAGTATGGTCCTGGGAGCAGGGATGCAGCAGATCAGCAAACCAGAGATAGAAGTAACGAGGCAAAAGCCCCTGGATAAAACAGCCGAGGGTTTAGAAGAGTTTATTCACAATGAACTGATAATATTAGTGGAATACTCCATAACGACTCCTGCTGTCTGTGTGTAGCTTCCACATGTTCAACGACAAGATGTATTTCCCCTTTCTACGGCGGGAGATCTGGATGCTTCTTAGTACAGAGAGAAGCTTTTCAACCATCACAGCTGAGCCCTCGACTTCGCCTCCAGCCTTCTGATTTCTTTAGACCCCTGGTTCTGGGCTGGGATTAGGGGTCTGATTTTCTTCTCTCCTCAGATGTGTGCCTTGCATCTCGTATCAGACAACTTTAGCAATGCATTTCACAACAGCTGTGAATTGCTGTAGGGATACAGATGGTTTCCTTATTTCCATTTATTTTAAAGAGGCTATCACAATAAAACTAAAGTTCTTCTACAGTAAGACACACAGTCTTCAGTCTGACAGTATCCCAAAGCATCCTGACAGCTACCCAAAGCAGTGCTTAAATATCATATGGATATCATCTCATTAAAAAGAGCTAAGACATATAATCATCAGCCTAAGGATGCTTTGCAGCATTGGGAAATTCTCAGTCAGCTCATAAGATGATGAAGTGGTTATTATGGGGGTTTTTTTTGCAGTTGGTAACCAAACGAGCAGTGGTGCAGTCGCCCTGGAGTTCTTGGAGCTGGACCAGCAGCGAGTTTGACCCAACACGCACGAGATGCGTGTTGTTCAGCTGATAAGGAAACTGAGAACGTGCATCAGCAAATACAGTTTGTTTATCCCGTAATAACTGTTTTTGAGCAGTACAAGCGAAAAAGAGGCCAGGTCTGCACTAGACAGATAAGAGCCCTGACCAAAAGGACGACCAAAGGTTGCACCAGGCCTCCTGGAAACTTCAAAAGAGAAGCCTTCGGTGGGAATGGATGACTAAGGGAATCGCAAAGGGCTTCTGGAGTCTTTTATCTTTGCACTACCTCTTCAAATCCAGCTCAACACTCCAGTCATTTATTGTTGCTGTCGTCTGATGGATGTACACGGGGCGCAGCCCTCTTCCTACTGCACATCAGTTAAGCCAAAAAAACCCACCGCCACAGCTAGCTGGCCGCCTCGTTAACAATCTCAGCTAATACGAAAGAGTGTGTGGAGCTGAAAAGTAAGCTGCTATCTGGTGCATACAGATGTTTTCTTTCGATCAGGAACGACTCAATAGCAGCAGAGTTTTCTCTAGGGGTACCTTAATATTCTCCGTGTTCCTCAGGTAAAGAAAGACCTTCTGAACTCCCACAGGGTCCCAGCACTTTCCACAAGATCATAAAACATTCCTCCAATCCCAGCTTTCAGCGGGGTCTTTCACACATCCCTTAGGCCGTGAATCACATCGTCGCATCAGGAATCACACACAGTGGAAATGTTGCAAGCACAGAAGTTGTAAGTATTCCCGGGGCCCTGTTATTGCCTTTTTTTGACCATGTTAAATTTGAAATTAGCAATTACCCCCTGCACCGAGTTTCTCTTCTACACTACCTTCTTAATTTTGTGTGTTAGCTCTCGGAGGCGGGAATCATGCCCTTCGATGCTATTCACGCCCTGTAAAGCAAGTAAACTTCATTTTTGATTCTTTCACAGGCTATTGTTTACATCTGCAGCACCATCTTATATTTGATTTATGTGATATGAAAGGAAGACCAACTCTGAGCTAGGCCACCCTGGGAAAGAAAAACGCCAGTTTGTGTCAACACGGAATCTCTCATGTGAAGAAAACAGCCCGGTCTACCAAAACAACTCTCCTGAGTGGGATTCCAAACTCCGCAAACTTACATAAATATTTGAGGCCCATCTCAGAGCTTAGAATCAGAGATAAAAGATTTGCTAACAAAAAAAAAAGCCAAGCCTGAAGTCACAGAGCACCTTGACTCAGAGCTCTGCCACAACAAGATAGGGAAGGACCAGGTTTTTGGCAACCAATGGAGAGAAGAGCGTTCATGTAGGGCCCTCTGGCAATTCCAGACAGACCAACCTCAGCCACCTCATCACAATGCTCCTTCCCCAGCTCATCCCCGCCTCAGGAATTGAGAAGCACGAGGACGTGAGGCTCAGATTGAGCTTCCAACCTTCTGCACTAAGGGGCCAGCCTGGATCACTGTCACGACGTACCTCATAGGGGCCAGAAGGACGACAGCTGGGAGTAGACTCCAGCCACGGCTGCTTTGAGTCTTTGATTGTAACCACTACAGAAAGTCGATGGGTTGGATTCCTGGGGATTTCTTTGGCTTCATTTCCCCTTGAAACTGAGGCCATCGTGTGAGGGAGATCCAGGAGGGGTGTCGTGTTGTTGTTGGCCGTGTCTACATGGCAGTAATGAGGAAGGGATTTATTTTTTTGAACTGTTGTTTCCGTCTGTCAGAAGGCAGCCCGGGGTGAGGCGTTTCATTGGGTCCTTTTGATAAACAAAAATAAACGAAGGATGTTAAAAGCCTCACCACCTTTCAAAGATTAAACACGGGATGTGTGAAGCAATTTGGAAAAGAACCTTTATGTCAGTTATTTGATGGAGAACACAAAGCCTGCTGTTGGGTAAAACATCTAAATGCTACAATTTAAAGTGGGGTTTTTGCTTTTGTTTGGGGTTTTTTTTGGGGGGTGTTTAGTTTGTATTTTGCAAAAATTTTTTTCAGCTTCAGGAACAGATACTTCTCTTTTACTTTCTTTGCACTTGTCAGGGTTTCCACTAGGAAAGTAAAATGACAGCTCTTCGACATACACCAGAGGAGCCCCAAGCCTATCAGGTGGGGATAATTAATTTTTCCAACTAATTGCCACATTCTAGGCCTCTCTGTCTCCATCTCCACAGCTGCCTGAGCCCCTGCATAGGGCTGGTCCCAGCTCCATTCCCCCCGCTGCAGTCACACCTCTGCCCGTCAGCTCCTGGAAAAGAAACAAAGATCTAGAAACCTGGAGAGCTACGGATGTGGAGCTGCTCCCAAATATTCCAGGAGTGTTTTAATTGATCTAGGTAATATATGTTTTATGAAGGATAAGACAGAGGAAGCATATGACACAGGAATACTTTTTAGTCCATCTCCTCTTGGTTTTCTCAATTTTTTTCCAGTCTGTATGATGTTTCATACCGCCCTGACAGGCAAATGTTATTTAACGCTGTGGGTTGTCATTCAGAATACAAAGGGAAATTCAGACCACGGCGTGGCGTTTTGCCAATAATAGAGGGATTTAAACACTAAAATGGGAGCAAATGAGAAAGAAAGCTGAAGAAGGAATTTGAGAAAGAAAGAAATACAGAGTGTAGTTTGTACAATTTTATATCTTACTTGGGTGTTTGAGGGACGAAATCCTCCCCAAATTACTCCAGCTTTAGATGGAAGGTAATGTCTCATGTCAATTTATGTGGAATTGCGTCAAATCAACTTGGAGCACAATAGGAGCAGAGGAAGATGGATTCAGCCACTGAAACAACACGGAAGAGTTGGAATAGATTTTCAGCATGAAAATAGAGAGTGTCACAAAGGAAGAGAAGTCTCCTCCAGACAATATTAAACAATAGATTTTAATTATTTGCAGGAAGAAAAAAAAAGGTTACAATTGACAACCAATGCAAGGCTTAGAATTATGCAAGTACTAGAAGCAACACTATCCAGGCTTTGGATCAATCTTTTGGCAAAACATGACAGAAATAAAGAATTATGTAGCTTTGCTTAGCTCTGCATTGTTAGGTTTTCATGGACCATGAAGCCAAGAACAAACACAACTATAAGTAACATCATTTTAGTAACATTTTCCATATCCTTTTACCATTGTATTTGCTTCTCTACAGGGCACTTTACAGTTATACAAATCATAAAAGACAAAAATCCCCCCAACAGCTAGCAAAAACGCAGTCCTCTAACCACTAGCTTGTTCCTTTTCAGTTCCTATTTGAGCAATGTTGCTACGACAATCAACTGCTTCAATAACATATGACTGGGGTCTGAAAAAGAAGAGAGAAAGAAGGATTACTAGTGTAAAATCATGCAGTCGAAACCATTCCTTCTTTCACATCAGAATATTTAACTCACTAAAAGTGAGGGACATAAAAAGAGTATTTTTTTTTCTGCAGCTGTCACATATCGTCTGATTTTTCCATATGAAATGTGATCTATTTAATATTTATCTGTCTCAGGGGATGCTCGTGAAGCTTAATTCACCGTTTGCCAAACGCTTTGGGATTCTTGGTTTTACAGGACTGTCGCATGGTAAATTAATTATTTTTGTGACTATATTATCTAATAGCTACTTTTGATGAGCAAACAGATTTTGCTTGCTGATCTCAAAACGTTTCCCCTGCGACATCTCGGGTTTGAGACACTTTCTTTCACTCGAGATTTCTGCGACCTGGCTGATGGCTGGAAGCTGGTGGGTCTGCGGTTTGTGTCTCAGGAGAGGACGTGGCCATGGGTTTGGGATCTAGAGGTTCCAGCAGCGCCAAAACTTGGCCATACAGCCATGCCGGAGACACTGGGCTTCCTCACACAGAGCTGGCAGCACAAGACCTCAGGTTTGCAAAAGTGTCTGGATTTCTGTTGCAAAGGCAGGACACATTAGACTCCTTGAAGATCTTAGAGGAAATCAGTTCTACAGACAGTGGTCTGGAAAAGATGTTTCTCAAACATGAATTAAAACACAATGAAAATATACTTTCCCTGAAGATCCATTTCTTTGCAATAAAATGTGGAAGACAGTTTAAAAAAAACCTGGTATTTGCACACACACTTAAGATGCAACACATTTTGTTTTAATGATATTCATCTCAGTAAATTTATTTTCCCATCTATATGTACCATGACCTTTTTAATTTCAGTCCTAGCGGATCCTAATCATCCATTAGAATCAGCCGGTAGGGGTTGATCATATAAGCAGGTTTGTATTTGTCTCATCAGTACTTTTCTAACGTTAATTCTTATCCCTTTGGTAAAAGGAAAACTACAAAGCAATTGCAAGCAATCTGATGTTGGATGGAGTCAGTGCCCTCATCTCCCAGGGATGTCCATGGTCTGATCCTACCAGGACGTACCCACGTGAAGATTCGGTGGTCCAAGTACTCCAGCTGAACACAAAGTGTTTTTCTGTTTCAGAAAAGCAAATTAAGACGCTTGATCTCTTAATATTCTTTAAAAGCAAAGCGTGGCAAGTCCCAGACTACCTGAAATGGTGACAAGATGGGCTCCAGCCAGTTGCCTCACCACAGGAGTGAGACGCCATCTGTGGCGCTTTAGGGCAACAGGGACACCTGCCCAGGGCTCAGAAATGGCCACAGGCTGCCAAAGCCTGTGCTGTAACTGGTGCAGAGGCTGAAGGCCCAGGTGGCCTGAGCTCCCCAAGGTGGGGGCACCTGTCCCAAAGAGGGAGCCTCCACCTCATGGCTGCTGGCTGAGCCGTGTCCCTATAGGACACGTTTAACCGCCAAGATGACAGAATCATAGAATGTTTTGGGTTCAAAGGTATCTTAAAGATCATCTAGTTCCAACCCCCCTGCCCTGGGCAGGGACACCTCCCACCAGACCAGGTGGCTCAAAGCCCCATCCAGCCTGGCCTTGAACCCCTCCAGGGATGGGGCAGCCACAGCTTCTCTGGGCAACCTGGGCCAGGCTCTCACCACCCTCATAGTGAAATATTTCTTCGTGATGTCTCATCTAAATCTACCCTCTTCCATTTTGAAGCCAGGAGCCCATGTCCTATTACTACATGCCCTTGTAAAAAGTCCCTCCCCAGCTTTCCTGGAGCCCCTTTTAGGGACTGGAAGGTCTCCCCGGAGCCTTCTCTTCTCCAGGCTGAACCCCTCCAACTCTCTCAGCCTGTCCTCACAGCAGAGGCGTTCCAGCCCTTGAAGCACCTCCGTGGCCTCCTCTGGACCCTCTCCAAGAGGTCCACGTCCTTCTGCTGTTGGTGGCCCCAGAGCTGGAGGCAGCACTGGAGGGGGGGGGTCTCTTCAGAGGGGCAGAATCCCCCCCTTGCCCTGCTGGCCACGCTGCTGGGGATGAGCCCAGGGTGAGGGGGGCTTTCTGGGATATGAGTGCACTTCACGGGCTCACGTTGAGCTTTCTCATCCACCCACACCCCAAGT
>VXAK01016517.1:7139-48635 GCA_013399435.1 Arenaria interpres
GCCTCAAGTTGTGCCAGGGGAGGTTCAGGTTGGATATTAGGAAAAATTTCTTCACTGAAAGGGTTATCAGGCATTGGAATGGGCTGCCCAGGGAAGTGGTTGAGGCACCATCCCAGGAGATATTCAAAAGACGAATTGAACTGGTGCTCGGGAATAGGGTTTAGTGTTGGTGTGTGTGTTTTGTTTGGTCTTTGGTTTTTTTGTTGGTTTGGTTTTGGTTTTTTTGGGTTTTTTAAGGTTGGACTAGATGATCTTGAAGTTCCCTTCCAACCTCGGCGTTTCTGTGATTCTGTGATTCTATGATCATGCACGTACATGATCATGCGTGATTCAGGATCATGCACCATATCTGCACTGTAAAAAAGATTGAAAAGAACATAGTCTTCTATTCCATACCTTCTTATATGTATTTACTTCTATTTCTGTCATGTTAAGGAAGATCCAGAGAAAGAAAAGGAGAAAATGAATGAAGTTTTGTCAAATTTCCACCAATTGAGAAACATAATTTGTAGAAACTCACCCTTTTTACCTTCTGCTTAGGACTAGTTAATGGGAACAGTGTGTTAACAATGAATTGCAGGTATTGTTTTCAGCAAAAAGTACATCAGAGGAGAGTCACAGACATTTTCTCTCTTGCTGAGAGAAAAATCTTTGGGATCACTTACTATAAGAAGAAGGTCTAAAATGAAAAAAGCACAAATCAATAAATGTAAAAGATTCTTAAATTGGTCTGCTGTTTCACAGAGGAACTGATTTTGTAATCAGATTTATTTTTTCTTTCAACCTGGTGCTACTGAAGAACAACAGTTCACTTATGACTTAAACTTTCAGTTCATAAAACATAAGGATTTTTATTATTGAGATTGGCATCTTGCATATCATTCTGCTAGTGTCATGTAGAAATACTCTGGTTTTCGTACCATTATGATGGATGATTTGATAAGCTGCTCAGATATGATGGAGAGTCTACTGCAAGAATACTTAGCTAGGAAGTATGTTTAGCTAGTAAGCATAGGCATACTAGGAAGTATGAATTTTCAATCTTCTTTTGAGTTTCTTTGTGGTTACCAAATCCAATTTTATAGCAGAAGAGATGCGCAATTGTAAAATACTAGTATTATTTCTCCAAAACACAGCCTTTTATTTTATTGACAATAAAATAAGAATATGGGGATTTTGTCAGATTAACCACATGCAGACTGTTAAAATGTGTTGCTTATGATACATACATGTCTTTGATTATTTTTTCCCGTTATATCTGGATTATCTGAGAGAAGTGGATTGTGAATTCCTTGACTATTGGCAGGAACTTCCAGCTTGTCTAAGTCTACCAGAAAAATCACTTCATCTTCTAGAGTAAAATTCTGCTTCTTTATAGTTATTGCTGTGGTTCCCTGTGACAAAATCTTTTTCAATTATTATGTAAATTATCTCATTTTATAACATATGTATTGGATATGAATTATAAAAAATTAAATAGTTATATTTTCAAGTGAGTGTTTGACACTGAATGACTACGTCCTCTTTAAGAGAACTAAGATTATAATTCCAACTGTCAGGAATTCCAGTTCACAGCATAGAAGGCTTTTAGATAAAGAAAAAAAAAATAGCCGTAATTAGAGGAAGACAGAATTTCAAAGGAGGCTTTTTCGTAAAAGCTAATGAGTGATGCAAATACAAAACTGAATTTCCAAGTGAATTTAGCCTTCAAAGAGATGCTGGAATTCAGTAAGATACCATGATACTCCCTGCTTAGTCTGACTCGTTGCTGAAAGCTGTTTTCATGGGTAGGGGTTACGTAAGTATTCGCACCTATACGCGAGTTGCAGGGGGTTTTTTTGTTGTTTTTTGAAGGCCCTTGAGTGGTCTGCAGTGAGTCAGGATAGGTAAACCAGTTATATCTCTGATAGAACTGGAAAACAAAAGTAGGAAAGTTCCCTTTACAACAACAACCACTAGTGCTACTACTACTACTGTCAGATTTAACTACTTTAAGTGAACTGATGAATCTGTGTGGTGTCAGTGGAAAATTACTGAAGCATGTAGGTATAATAATTGCAAATAAAGTAATATTAGCCCACTTCCACACACAGATTTAATAAAATAGTTGAAATATTTTAAATACAATACAATAATTGACATACACCTAAATGAAGTCTGAATTTAACACCACTGAAATGGCAATATACTGCAGATACTGCTGTCTAAGTCATTCACAGCTACATATGAAGCAATGTAATTAATTTTGCTCTTTTTGACTTACTGTCACACTTTTAGCAAAAGCTTTGCTTTGAAATTTAACTTTTTAAGCTCTTAGTTTTAGAAGGACTTTGCACTTTGACAGAAAATTTCAGGCTTAGCTCTTCACTGGTGTGACACAACTGATATGTAGGCTGAAGTTTGCTTTTTCTGCGCTGAAAATATCAACAGTTTAATTTAATGCTTAAAGCATTCTTGAAGTAGCTGTAGGGTACTCTGAATGTAGCTATTTCAAGTTGTTTTTATTAATAGACACGAGGAGGAACTTTGCCTTTCTCACCTTCTTGGGTAAAAAAGTTAGTCTATGGGTCTTTGCCATACCTAAGATGTTCTGCTGCTCCATCTGAGTTTTGAGGGTGGTGGGCATTAACTAAATGCAGAGTTGTTGAAAAATTTTCATTAGAAGTGTTAGGTCCGGATTACATGACATTAGAAGTCTGGATTACATTGTGCTCCTGTATAAATGCATCATTATTCTTTAAAAATGTCTTGTATAAAACTACCTTTCCTTACAAAACAGGTTCTTCTTAACTTTCTTCTTGTACATCCATTTCACACAAAGCAAGAGTTTTTTAAATGAAAACTTGTATGCATCTTTTTATTCCTAATAGAGAAAGAAGGATTACCACTTTCAATTTTATAGAAATATCTGGAATGCTGTATAATTAATTCATTTTTTTCCTGACCATGATCCCCCATGTTGAGGGTCAAGGGATATTGCATAGTAACACATTGATTTCTACATCTTCTTGTTATTTTTATTTTTCTTCATTAAGTGACTTCCTATTCAGTGACAAGATAAATGCTATCACTGGAATTTTTCTATTAAAAAAAAAAGTTAGTTCATTAAAAATTAACATTAGGAAACTCTTTAAAAGTAAAGACAGTTAGTCCCTGTTCTTAGTGGAAACATGAAGAATTCAAGGGAAAAATTTGAGTTTCTCTTACATGGTACTAGCAACAGAATGTGAATTTGAGAATACAGCACTATTTATCAAAGAGGAAATGCAAACAATGTTCTTGTCTGTGGCAGAAAGAGTTTGCAGTAGTAAATCAAGCCTTGCTGTGATGCCTGCCATAAAATTCAATTATATTTTATAGAATGAGTTTATGTGGACTTAGTGAACTCAGAAGTCAAGAGGATCTGTCTTTTCTCCAGTTATGGTTGCTTTCCTCGATATAAGAGAAGGTATTGAAGATTGAGATGGAAGATTCCCTTAACAAGGGAAAATCTGAATGGCACATCTATTTTTATTTTGTTTTTCCCAGTGCTGCTCTTTATCCCAAGACAAGTTTATCTTCCAGAGAAGCAAAAATGATGAGAGTATCACAGCAAATTTGTATCATTCATGATGGTTCTCCATGGCTCTGATGTGAAATTTGGTGTGAAGTAGAAAACGTTAGAGGTTATATCTGATATGTATCTGTGGGGAATGCTCCCCCTTGACTTGTAGGAAGGGTCTCATGTTGAAAATGACTTAAGGCCTTTCTTGTCCTTCACATCTAAAAAGTCATGTTGTAAAAGAAATAAGAACAACTCCTCCAGTGATTAATTGGTTTAGATGCTATTTTATGGACCTTTCCTTTTCCTGTATACTTCTGGAATTGCTAGTGTTCTTCATCATCTAAGTTTTTCCTATAACACCAAATATAAGTACTTTCTGGTTTTGCTGTTCTTTTTTTAATTTTTTTTTTCCCTCAAAGACTTTCTTCTTTTCATTCAGTCCTGATCCTCAAATAGATATTACTCCCTAAATTCATAGCATATTCTTAAATTCTGGTAAGGTAAGTTTTCTGCCACTGGTATATAGGAATATTTTATTGTGTTATTTTTTCTATCTAGTAGATTATATAAAGGTGCGTTTCTCTTACCCAAATCAAGTTACTTAACTGAAGGTGCTTTGCCCACTATTTCTGTAATAATATATCAGGGATTGTATTCAACTCTTTTATAAAGTGCCCTCATCATAGAATGTCAGGGCACTTTAAAAGTTGAAATAAGAAAACTTTCTAGTACTCAAAAAAGGGATGGTTAAACACAATTCATTGTGCTGTCAGGAAATTAGGGAATTGAGACTCCAGCACTTTGATATGTAGTGATGAATGTTATGCCCTGATCTGAATGGTGTTTCAAAGCAATCCCAATGACTACTTGAATACAGGATAATTTTGTAAGAAAAAGAGGAGGAGAAGATGTACATGAAAATGTGGGGAAATCAAAGAAATGATGCTCCAGGAAAATGTGTTAAATGTGAACTTCACCTATAGGCACTTGTCCAGTGCAAAAAACCTATGAGCTGCATAACATTTAAAATTAAGTCTTAAGCAAGACTTAAGTGATTTTTAACCATTTGTTGTGGCCCGTTGCCTAAGGGTGAATTTCATCCTTGCACACATATTGCAAGTCTAGTTGTTCATTTTTGTCTGCCAGAAGCACTTCAAGACTTTATGTTCATTATGTAAGGCACAAATGGATGCATAATTGAAAGCTCTGTTTCCTGAATGCAAAAGACTTAAAAGTATGGATTCAAACTCTCACCACAGTGTATTCAAAGTGACTCTAACCATTGTCTGATTCAGTATGATTTTATCAGGATATACAAATTAGATGGACACATCACCTTTGCTGCAGGTGTGTTTTGTTGGTAGTTATGGAATTTTACCAGTATGACGTTGTTTGTGATCTGTGTCATGTTTCTATGTGAATTTTTTTTAGCGCACGCATCTTGAATGTAATTGCTCCAGTTTGCTTTTCTGGAGCTTCATTTCTTTTTCACTTGTCTGTTTATATTAATTCAGATGTTGAATACCCACAGGCAAGGAACCAGATTTTCTACATGATTATAACATGGTATTATACACATTAGTTCTTTCACAAGTATTGTGCATTTTCTATGTATGTTACTGGGAAGGTTTTCAAAGAGCTGAAAAACTAAGTTTAAGGAGTTAGTTGGAAAAAGGATATTTATTTTCAAAGGTAATAAAGACCATAGATTGTTATGGAATCAAATTTATCTGAGTAGGAATTGAATACAGCTGGTAGTAGGATTTTGCCAACATTTACCAAAATGCCTTATCTTTACATGTAACTTTGCAGATGTGCAGCAAAAGTCTTCGGCGGCTTGTATTTTGGCATAGTACCTGTCCTCTTTAGTTTCAGCAGCTTGCAAGATCCAATCCTTAGTTAAATATAATAATACAAAATTTTTGAAAGTGAATCTATGTGTATAGTCTAACAGCCTATATGCTTGTGTTCTACTGTATGAGGCAGGAAGTTTTCTCATTATGTTATAGTCCCTTCCTACTACTGCTCAGTGCTTATACTATAAAGAAGGAGCACAGCTGTTTCTATTTCTGTATGGCCCAAGCAGCCTGCTGAGTCAGAGCACACTGCTGGTTTTTCTCACCGCATAGAGATTTTTATCCTGTGCCTGTTTGGATTTCAGAGCCTTCTCTGAACACCCACCAGCAAGGTCACCTTTCATTTTCCAACTCGTGTTCCTGTGGTTCATAGCCTCTTGGAGAGGGTCACTCACCTGCAAAGTCTTGCAGCTGCCTCTGTCTCAAATGCTCTCAAATGAAAGCGAAAGTGAAAACTCAGCTTCTGGAAATCCATACTCAAGCGACAGCGTAAGCCTTTTGCTGAGCTTGGCTGCTCCAAAGAACCTCAGTGCCCTTGGGAATATCAGCTCCAGGGTCCCCGGCAAAAGACGTTTTTGTCTTTGCCTTTGCCTTCTCCAATAATAATGAGACTTCCTAGCACTCTGCAGCTATCTTTGAGTCTTGTTCAGCTGTTCAAGCTCACCATGAAATCCTCTCTGATGCTACTATACCTTGATAAGTTTTAGATCATGTTCTGCAAAATCAGAACCTCGCACCACTCCACCAGCGCCAGTTCATTGAGCAGCAGCTTTGGCTGCCTCAGCATAATTTTCACTTAACACCACCTTTGATATTAACATATTCTTCAAGTTCACAGCAGCAAACTTGTTTGAGGTGATCACCTGCTATCAGGTTATCTCTTCCTGACATCTCAAATACTTAGATGCAGGTATTTTATCACAAATTTCCACCACCAGGTGTGTGATCTAAACAATTGAGGATGTGCTTGATGGAGATTCTCTCTTGATTCCTTTCATTGCCCATCTGCACCAGTTTTCTTGTATGTAATGAGGAGGTGATGGTGAAAAATCTCTCTTGCTTAAAAATGATGATGAATTTTGTTTGCCTCTGTTCTGCCTTCAGACTTCCTTCTTCTGATATGTCTTAGAAGTTTAAAACTCTGTAGGCCACAGGGCTGCTGCAGGAAAATGTCAAAGGTTTTCAAGTGGCAATTACCTCCTGCCTAACTGGGAAGAGAGATAACATGTCGAATTTGTGCAAAATGAACGTCTGCATTTGTGTGTTCTGACTCACATCTTTCCAAACAGTGTAAGAAAAGGACTGGAATACACCTTTTACTTTTAATGATACACATTTTCATGAAACCATTGAAGCATTGCACCCTGCTTATGTTCTCCAGGACATATTTGCTGTGCTGAAAGCCTCTCTCTGGGATACTGAACCAAGGGTCCTTTCCAAATTAACCAGGTTTTTGGAGACGTCTCTTCTTCCCCATGTACTTTTTCTGAGACTGTCTTGAAATCTCTCTTGAAGGAGAATGCTGATTTTAGCAGACAGATAAGACATTCTTCACTGTGATAGCTGTGCAAAATTTTCATTGTGCACATTCACTGTGTGCAATTGACCTGACTCCTAGTCACACCTTCATCTACAGACATTGTGATGTCTGTAAAACACTCAGAGCTTGGACAACTCTTTTTTTGTGGGATTGTATGTCCTTTGTAGGGTATTGCTGGTTTGGTAACTGTTCAGTGTCACCTGTTGTAAAAATATATATGGACAGTTTCGCCAAGAAAGGGACGTATTTCAGTTGTAATAAGGGATTTTCTAGTTGAGTAGTCCACATTTGCCCTTGCATTCCGTCTGCTTTTGATCTCTCTCTTTCTTTGGAAACAACTTTTTATTGAGAGAAACAAAAATAACAACAAATGTGCTTCCTTATGTACACTGTGCCTTGAACAGTGGGAAGGTTTGACACCAGAGTGCATACACTTTATTAATCACAAAAAAGTCTTTCTGGTTTCATAAGGCCAGTAAACAAATACTCACTGAGTGGATATCTGTGTTGATTACACATCCTGAAGAACATATCCTAGCTAGAGGAAAGTTGGTCATCAAACTAAATGAGAATGGCTACTGAGGCCACCAATGTGCTATGTTTTACTCTGCAGTTAACTGAAGTAAAACAGTACTTTGCAACGTGGTCTGTTTTGCCCACTTACCCTAGGGACAGCTTGCACTGGACAATTATCAACACATAAACATTTATATACATTACATGAAAAAAAAGAGTAGTTAAGTGCTGAGTAAATGTGAATAATATTTTCTTGTAGGGAACAATGGTGTATTTTAGCATTAAACAGTGTAGTGGTAATGTTGATTGCATTTCTTGAAGTAATATCTACTATTTAAAAATGTATGGAATTGACTTCTGAATGGCTAACATACATTGCCATGGTAGCCTGAAAACTCCTTTCTTTATGGTAGGCTGAAAGTCATTATTTTGAGTGGTGCAAAGATTTCCATGAAATATTTATTCATCGTTTTGTGGAAGAGCAGGTTAAGGTCTGAATTTTGGTTTCCATCATTCTTCTGAAGTTTCCAACACACTTGTCTTATTTCTACTTTCAACCTTACTATTCCTCTTTTATTAAATGCTTCTGTTCCTTAATGTTAATAGGGAAGAACTGGTTTTGTAGTGAGAGAAAAACACTTAGACTCCAAAGTTATGTCATGTCTAACCTAATTCTCTATGTTTTAAGCAATAATGTAAGCAACAAATGTGCGGGAGTTTTTATAAATAAAAACTAACAAAATATAAAATCCTTACTGTTGATGTCCAGTTTGAAAGCAGCAGATGAACGTAGGTTTATGCAGCAAAACAAAGAGGAAATGAAAGACTAAAAAAAATCTTAAAATAGACAAAATATTGGGATCACAAAGACATTTAGTTTTATGGATACAATGTTTACAATTATTGGCATATAATTTTTGGTTATATTAAGGGGAAGTGAATAACCAGTTTACATTTCAGTATATGGAGCTAACTTAGCAGTCCTGCAAAATAAAAGTGTGTCTGTTTTATACATGCAGAAAAGATTTGTAAGAGTAATAACATGGGGAGGGAGGTGCTTTTCTGAGGTTTGACATCTTGGCATCATCTCAGGCACCATCTCAGAAATTTAAACTAATTTAATCATAAAATTAAAATTACACTCTTTTCAGTTAGAATGGAAAAGAAATCTTAACTAAATGGTCCTCTATTAATAAAACAACAGATGGTAAAACTGCATTTGAGAAGCTTAATCAACAAAAGTCTTAAAATCTAATGCAAATCTAGTCGTAATGTTCACGAGGAAAAAATTAAGGGAATTTGTAAGACCTGCTTTAAAAAAAAAAAAAAAGAAAAGAGAAAAAATGTTTAAACAATGCGAGATATACAGAGGATAGCCCAAACAACAGAAACAGTTACTTTACAAAAACAAAATCCAAGATGAGGACAACAAGCCCTCCATCAAGTCAATGTAGATCAAGGCGTAGTAGACCAGTTGAGGATTCTTCCACCAAGAGAAGTCTTGAGGAGAATTCTTACATCTGTTCTGTTCTGGTGTAAACCTGCTCTTAGTGTAACACATAGAAGAATGTAAACATGTGACATGCAAGTAAGGGATCTCAAAGGGATCTTTAAACCCCTCAGTGAATGTGCATGTTTATTCAGGAGTGGCTGTAGGAGCTATTAAGACAGAATGAGACATAAACAACTGTCAAGAAGAGAAGTATTAATATAATATGCCACATATATTTTTGTATATTCTCATTAAATAAGCCATAATTCTCTTGGCCTTTCTTTTGTTTGTGATTTGGCAAATAAAGCTAGGCAATAAATTGTAATGTTTCTAAAGTTGGGAGAGAAGGAATTAGAGTCTCTTCTCAAACAGTTAACATTTAGATGACCTGACATGGAATGAGACTCGATACAATTGATATAAAGGGACAGCAGTGAACTAGCGGACACACAAAAAATTTGTTTTCTGCTTGAGTGGAAGAAAACATGACAATAACATCTTGTTAAAAGATTAATATAAGCTTCCAAAATTATGTTTATAGTGTAATGATCTGTGTACACTGATTGCACAGAACAAACAGCACATTCTTGTTGAAGAGATGAAACTGACATAAAATTTGTGACACTAAAACTAGAAATATTCATAGTGTCAGGAGACCTTAAAGCAGCTTTCCAGTCCCTAAAGGGGGCCTACAGGAAAGACAAGGAGGGATTCTTTAACAGGGAGTGTAGTGATAGGAAGAGAGGTAATGGTTTTAAACTGAAAGAGCGGAGATTTAGATTAGGTATCAGGAAGAAGTTCTTTACTCTGAGGGCAGTGAGACACTGGAACATGTTTCCCAGAGAAGTTGTGGATGCCCCATCCCTGGAAGTGTTCAAGGCCAGGCTGGATGGGGCTTTGAGCAACCTGGTCTAGTGGGAGGTGTCCCGGCCCGTCGCAGGGTGGTGGAACTAGATGATCTTTAAGGTCCCTTCCAACCTAAACCATTCTATGATTCTATAATTCTATGAGAGCCAATTTCTCTATTGCAGCAGCTCTGGTGCTTTTACTGCCACAGGGAATTCTACAGGTTCATTGGTATGACTAAGGAGTAACCCTATCAGAAAAGAAATAGACCAGGGACAGTTTTCAGGTGGACCACTAAAAGAATCAAGCCTTCATGTGTCTTGTGTTGCATTTATCTGTAAATGACAAAAGGAAAAAACATGTGATAAGAAGCTCTTTTATGATTAAAAATATTCTCAGGACCAAATTAACACTGCAATTGCACTTTTTAAAACAAAACATAAGCAGGAAATAATCTACATCTCTTAGGTAGAGATTCAATGGAATTTAGCTTTCCGGTATACTCAGTTGCATTTGAGATACCTAAAGCAGTAATTAGTAGCTTAGAAAGTGTTCCTTTAAGAAGCAAAATGTTTAATTTAAATCTAAATTTTCTTATGGATCTTTTATTTCTGTTCAGTAAAGTCTTTAGTAATACAGAATATCCTTGGAATTGCTCTTCAAGCTTGTACACTAACTTGCAGCTCAGATTTTTAAGAGGTAGTTATTTTCAAATTCCTCTGAGAACTTTTTGAGGAAATTTTTTTTTTTTCCATGAAAAGAATTTAATCCCACATAACCAACTTTTTTTCAAGCAAGGCTGTTTCTGACATTCTGACAAAGGGCAGACATATAATAATTTCTAAATATACAAATTTCTCTATTCTTATATTTGGAAGAAAATGTTTTCCAGAAAAACATTGAGAACCTGAATAATTTTTAAATTGTGTACTTCAGGAAGCATAATTTTCATTTGTTTTCACATTTACCAAAGTAAAAAGTTATTGTTCTTAAAGTTGTCTAATCATAGCTTTTAAATCTGATCTCATCTGGCAATGAGTTCCATATGTTCTCAAAGGAAACATTTTCTAGATGCAGGCACATTAAGAAAGCATTTTAATTATGTGTCTGAAATCACTCATTCTCCCAGGATAGTATAATAAATCTTATTTACTCAAATCCACAGTTAGGAAATGCCACTGTCATTACACAAAAAATATGGTGACCATGTTTCTGCTTCAGGCCTGGACAGTGTTTTAAGAAATTCAATATCCCATTTTGCTTCTCTTTAATATCTTTTCCTAAGTAAGTAGCTAATAAGTCAACATCAAAATTCATCTTGCTCCACGTATCTGTACATCAGGTTGAGGGATCCTGAGAATCATACAAAGCTTAGAGGAGAAGTCTTCATGTCTGAAAAATTATTAATGCCTGCTTAAAACTCTAAATCTGTCCTGTGAGCTCTGCATAGGTGTGTATTTTACTAGGAGTCTTAGATAATGTCACTACTACAAGCATCTGTTTGCAGGGATAGTTTCTGTCCATGCATCTGTTTGTGAGAAAATAAAATAATATTTGGCTGCCTTTTTTTTTTTTAATGTAATGTATTTAGGATCCTACCATGAGACTTCATCCTATCAAAGAGTTGCAATTGCCACCAGGGGTTAATTTAGATCTAGCTTGAAGTAACTGTGTGTGTGTGGCTCCTGAAGAGTTAATTAGAGAACACGAGAACTATTCTACTTTCTTATTTAGATAACAATTTGACACCTTTATAAATTCATGAGCTGAAATTGCTCTGCACAAATGCACAGTATCCTATTTTTCATTCAGCACTGTTTCCATTTTCCAGTGCCCTGTCTGACTTTACTCATAGGTTGGAAAGTAGTGTGATGCATCATTTATGTTGTCTTCCACCTTTATTGACTGATGGCCTCCTTTTCTGTCAATCATTTCATTGTGTTTTGTCAAAAATAATGTGAAAATTTTAGTTACTGATATGAATGAAGTGCATTCACCTGTAAACAAGAGCTTGAGACAGAAATCAGAAAGAATGGTTAGCTGAGGTCATTTCAGTTATGACAAAGACCTAAATGGAACTCAAATGCCAGTATCTAATTGACAAAGTGATGAATATACTTTCCTTGTTTGATTGGAAGAGAAAAGAACATTACCAATAATTATTAAGAAGTGGGTGTTTTTCTTTTGAAAGAGGTTCCGTTTGCTAGCTTGTGATCTACAGCTCTATGCAAAAGGCAGTTATGTAAAATTGTAGTATGACCTGACCGTAGAACTGCCTAATTGCCCACCTTTTGTTCAAATCCATAAGCATTATATTCAAACACCAACTAGCCCATAGTAAACACATGTCGGAGAGCAGCAAGTTCCAGGCTGCTCCTCAAAGGAAGAACCAGGAGCTGAACGTGACTACAGTACTCTTTACTAACCAGGGCACAGTCTTGCAGTACCCAAGCTAGGTGGGCACAGCTAGGTGATGATAACAGCTACATATGAGGGAAGTGATTCAGGGTCCCTCCAGGGATTTCAGTCAGGAGCAGCAACAGACTATTGGAGAAAAAGCTACAATGTGGGTCCAAGGTTCATCATGGAGGCAGGGCCAGAAACAGGACTGGAGATGGCACACCCATGACATAGGTCAGGCCAGGTCTGGAAGTCCACCCAAGCTTAAGTGGAGCTCCTGGCCCATGGATAGAAGGTGTGAGTGGAGGATTCATGCGAGGCTGGTCAGGGCCTCAGGGCCATGAAGGCCTATTCATGCAATCAAGGTCCTAAAAATAAATGTATGATGCCAAAGGAATGTTTCATCAGGCTTCTCCCTGTGCAGTACAGCATAAGGCTGTACTGAGAAAGCTGTTTTGCACAAGGATGCATCATATAGCTGTCGAAGCTTAATGATCAGAATCATAGAATAGAATCATTATGGTTGGAAGAGACCTTTAAGATCATCAAGTCCAATTGTTAACCTAGCACCGTCAGGTTACTACTAAATCACGTCCCTCAGTGCTGCATTTGTACGTATTTTAAATACCTACAGGGATGGAGACTCAACCACTTCCCTGGGCAGCCTGTTCCAACTTGACAACGCTTTCAGTGAAGAAATTTCTCCTAATATCCACACTAAACCTCCCCTGATGTAACTTGAGGCCATCTCCTCTTGTCCCATCACTTGATACCTAAGAAAAGAGACTGACACCCACCTCACTACAGCTTCCTTTCAGGTAGTTGTAGGGAGCAACAAGGTCTCCCCTCAGCCTCCTTTTCTCCAGGCTAAATAACCCCATTTTCCTCAGCCACTCATCATAAGGCTTGTCCTCCAGACCCCTCACCAGATTTGCTGCCCTTCTCTGAACATGCTCCAGCACCTCAATGTCTCTCTTGTAGTGAGGGGCCCAAAATTGAACACAGTATTTGAGGTACAGTGTCACCAGTGCTGAGCATGGGGAGACGATCACTTCCAAGGTCCTTTTCCACCAGGCGTCTTTCCAGCCACTCTTCCCCAAGCCCGTAGTGTTGCGTCGGGTTGTTGTGACTTGGCCTTGTTGAACATCATACCTTGGCCCATTGATCCAGCCTGTCCAGATCGCCCTGTAGAGCCTTCCTACCCTCAACACTCCTGTCCAACTTGGTGTTATCTGCAAATTTACTGAGGATGCACTTGATCCCCTCACCCCAGATCATTGATAAAGATATTAAACAGAACTGACCCCAATATTGAGCCCTGGGGAACACCACTTGTGACTGGTCACCACCTGGATTTTACTCCATTCACCGCAACTTTTTGGGCCTGGTCATCTAGGTGTATTTTCACCCAGCAAAGTGTATGCCCATCCAAGCCATAAGCAGCCAGTTTCTCTAGGAAAATGCTGTGGGAAACAGTGTCAAAGGCTATACTAAAGTCTAGGTAGAAAACATCCACATCCTTTCCCTTGTCCACGAGGTGGGTCACCTTGTTACAGAAGGAGATCAGGTTTGTCAAGCAGGACCTGCCTTTAATGAACCCATGCTGACTGGGCCTGATCAACTGGTGGTCCTCTATGTGCTGCATGATGACATTCAGGATGATCTGGGGGCTTGTCTTTCCTAACCATGTATCTGCATGCTTGGACAGCATGGGCAATCCCAAAAAACACTTCATGAAGCCGGAGCCTGAACTTAAATGGAGTCCCTGGGGAGAGGGGAGAGTGGAGAGGGGAATCATAAGGGAGGCTATTCACAGAATCACAGAATCACTATGGTTGGAATGGACCTCTGAGATCGAGTCCAACCTTAAAAACAAAACAAACCAAACCAAAACAAAACAAAAGAACTCCACACATCAACAACAAAACAAAAAACACAACACCCCACCACATCACAGCCACCCACAAACCAATAATCTCAGGCACTAGAGCATGCCCTGAAGGGCCAGGTTTCTTAAATACCACCAGGGATGGTGACTCCACCATCTCTCTGGGCAGGCTGTTCCAGTGCCTGACTACCCTCTCAGTAAAGTAATTCTTCCTAATATCTAATCTAAACCTCCCCTGCCGCAACTTCAGACCATTTCCTCTCGTTCCGTCATTATTCACTTGGGAGAAGAGGCCAACATCCACCTCTCTACAACCTCCTTTCAGGTAGCTGTAGAGGGCAATGAGGTCTCCCCTCAGGCCTAATACTGCCCTCAAGGCCCTGATAAAGATATTAAAGGATACATCATTGAAGTCATAATTCACCTTTTTTTAAACCATAATATTTAATTATTTAGATTCCAATACTACAATCCTCAGGAAGATAAACCTCCTGTGAAAGTCGATGGTAATTGTGCTAGCATCAGATCTGGAGAAACAGTGCCAGAGACTTTTGAGAAAGTCAGTTTGTGAATTGAGAACTAAAATAATTCAATTTTTCTCATTTCATTCAATTTTTAAGTATTTCATAGCATTCAAATGATCAAGGGTGAAAGTAAAATTTTAAATCAGTAAGTCTAATATCACTGCATGATAAGAATGATAAAAAGGTAGAATTGAGAATATCAGTATTTGCTTTTGTTTGGTAGAACCTGGCTACAGGCAATATCAAAATATTAAAGCTAACAGAATGAGGTATTAGCACATGACCTCAACTTTTTATTTCCCAAATTATTAATAAAAGTAAGGAACTTTCATGTGAAATGGTCCATCCCTGTGCCTTCTGCACTCACAGCTTCTCATAGTGAAGTTGACATTTGTTGAACCCTCATAAATTTTGAAGAGCGTATATGTGGAAATTCTTCATTCCTTTACAGAGAAAAAGAGACCAACAGCAGGTTTTGAAAGTACATAAAATGTCTTGCAGTGCACGTAATATTAATTCACAAAATATTCCACCTCCACACACTGTCTGTATTTTAAAGTATGAGTCATTTCAGTTATACAACAAAAAAAAATGTTGTAACATTGTTCATAACCTAACAATACATTATTTATTCTCAAAGTAAAAAAAGGGGGAAAATAAGGGAGAAAAAAGAAAGAAAATTGTTACAATCTTTTACCCTCACTCTTTCCAAGTAAATCCAGCTGGATTTCTCAGAAATACACACATTTAAATGTATAAAACAAGAGAAACCTTGGGGGAAAAATGTCTGTTAAGTAAGAGGAAGGGAAGGGTGGTAGGAGAAAAATCTTTAGAAAGTTGGGTCAGATATGCAGAAGCAAAAGCAACACAAATTTCTTTTGAAGAATTCAACATCAGATATTTCATTATTTTAAGGTACAAAATCATTCTCTTAATCTTTTTTCTTTCTTGACTACTATTTCTATTTCTTTATTTCTCCTCAAATAAACTGTGATTTGATGGCTAAAAATTAGATTCACATAAATTACAGAAAATCTATCTATGAAGTCATAAGTGTTACATGAAATGATCTGAGACTTTCACTGAAATCTTCTCCCTGGAAATCTTCAGCAATCTAATCAGCATTTTAATCCTAAATTTATGTGATATCTTTCTTTGTTGTACTTAACTGTTTGCCGTAAATAAAGTGGACCTTTTATTTGAATAGTATTTATTGAAAGCATGTATATTTTACTAAAAGAAGGGAAAAGCATCTATAACAAAAAAAACCTTACAGCTACAATCCTAATTTATATAGTAACCTTTATATGAGTTTCCCAGAGTTCTTCACTGACAAATCATACAGAATTACAGGAAGTAGAAGTAGTGTATCTCAAAGAAAGCCATTTTGAAAAGACATGATGTCGTTGTGCTTGTAAAAATGTTCCAAAAATTAACACAGTGAATATTTGCTGGAAGTAAGCAGTACATGCAGGATGCCAGCAGAGAAATGCAGTTTCAAATCTTTATTTTCCTTAGTCAGTGGCTGAAGTAACAAATCACAGAGTCCACAAACTGAGATAAAAGCAAATCATAAACATTACTGAAAACAAAATAAAAGTGATAATAAGATATGAAAATATTAAAAGTAAAATTTGGCATTGTACAGAAGTCACAAGGTCTCTTTTGTCTTCTTAACAGCTCCAGAAAGTATGTCATCTGGCTTCGTATAACTGTGGCTTCATTTTTGGTAGTAGATTAATATGCTTTTGTTTTAAACCTCAGTCTCTTAACAATGAACAGAGGTACAGGTATGTGAATCCTGTTTCCAAAAATTAGATGCAGTTTGGATACTGTACTATCCTATCTACATTCAAATTAAAATTTAAATTCTATACTTTCCATTGCATTGGAGTCTTCAAATTTGAGTTTGACTAAAATATGGATATATTAATAAAAGAGAAAAAGTTCATGACATATTACAAAAGTGATTGAGGTTTCTGGGAAAATACTTGGATGCCCTCTGTGATGTCTATGCTGATGTAGAGCTGAATAACTTATTCTTGTTTTAGTCTATTGTGTGAACAGTTTGTATTGAAAAATAGTTAAAGTTAGGATGAGACTGTGAAAACTGTCTATGAACTTAGGGGAAAGTTAAAGGTTAGTTAATTTTTTTAGCCTAATAGTTAATTCAGACATGCATACTCAGATTAGGAGTCAACTTCTCACCCTTTCAAAGAGAAGAAATAGAGGTGATGTTCTCCAGCAGGAAACTGAAGGGAAGGGACCATTTTGTTGTGCCCAGTATCATATGAATGTGTATCTTTTCCATATGCAAGTAGCAGACGTGCATACCTGTTGCTAATATTGTATACTAGTTACAACTGTTGCTAAATTGTAACTCTAACAGAAAAAAAAAAAAAAAAAACAAAAACAAAAAGAAAAAACTGAGCCTCTTAAACTCTAGCTCTAACAGAAAAAAAAAATCTTCTGAGGCTATAGAGTGATTGAACTGAATGACATGAGAGTCTGGAGACATTCTTCAGTAGCTTTTTCAGGTACTTCATTAATCAGTCTCTTCGAGCCAGTAAACCCAGTACTGCTGAGCAACAGCACAGCTGCACAAAGAGGTTCATAGTTTCAATTCCAACTGGTGTAGAGGGCCTGAGACCAAAGAAGCAGCCCCAGATGGAGGTTGAGTGGGGTGAAGGCATCAGGTGGGCAAAGGGCAAAGGATCCCAGTCAGGAATCTGCCTTGCTAAAAGTTGCTCATCTGTGATCTGCACCAAGGAAATGCCTCTTTAAACAGAGTCTCTACTGGAAGCAAGAGGCAGATTGCAATGATGGGCACTTGCTAGCAGAAACATAGCAAGCTAGGTTTGTGACTGCAGAGACAATTTCATGGTGACTCGCCAAGTGCACAAATGTGCCAGACCTTGTGAGATTCACTACAAACTGCTAGGAAACACCAGAGGGGGTCTGTAGCTCGTATGCATGGGAATAAAAATAGAGTGAAAGGCAGGAGAGAGATTGGGAGAGGAGAAGTGGAATTTAGGCCTTTAAGAATGTTTAAGAATACCAAGACCACTTAACTTGTGTTGTTTGCAGTGCTCTCAGTAATTCCTGTGGGACCAAAGAAAGAGGAAGAGAGACTAACTTTTAATGACGGGCTGAGAAGTCAGTAGTAAGGATACAGATGCATCAAAAGATGGGCACACTTCTAACATAATGGATGGTCATGCAGGAAAGAAGTATGAATGATAAGTGGACCAAACTGCTAGCACTTAATATCAAAGAAGTTGAGACTGAGCTTTTCAATGAAAGAATAGGAGAAAACTGACATGTACAGAACAGTATAGAACTGGAGATGATATATCTATTATGGATGACATTATGGAAATTTTTTAGCCTCTGTGAAGGTTAGAGCACAGGATGGTATTAGTCTAATGCAGAATGTGATTTAAAAGGATGTTGAGAGGAGAACCAAACCTGTACACTAACAATACAAAGCCTAAATTGTCAGATTAATGAACATGAATATTGAAATAGCAGATATACCAGAAACTGCGTGGAAAGAGGACAATCTGCTAGGGAACATTAGGTAGAATAAAATTAGCAACAACAATGATAAAAAGAACAATGACAATTTGGCAGGATCAAATTATATGCACCTGAGAATTCTCATCCTCTTACTTAAAATTCTTCGGGTACTTGAAGTACTTAGCAGATATGAAGGTGCCTTGTAAATTGATCCAAGGTGAGATTCCGAGAAATATGGGGTCCATAAACCTGATACCTCAACAGGGCAATTTAGTGGAGCCTGTAATAAAGCATATATTAATAAGAACATGGATTAACCTGATCATATACTGGGGAAAGTCAATGTGGATCCTTGAAGGGAAATCCTACTCATAAACATACTGGAGTTATTTGAAAATTCAGCACATGGGTAAGAGTATTCTGCCTGATATATCCTGCATGGACTTCTGCAAGTTTTCTGGAACAGTTTGTCACACAAACCTTGAAAGAACCTAAACAGTTACAGTATAAGGAATAAAGTCCCTCATTTTATTTCATCATTAGGTTAAATGATGAAACAGAGGGTAGGAATACATACTTTTTTTGCAGTGTAATCACCAGTGAATTCCATACAGATACGTGCTGGGACTTGTGCAGCTCAAGGTATTCATAGATGATCTGGAACAATAAGTGATTACTGAAGAGGCAAGGTTTACTACTGATAACAAGTTATGCAAGGCAGTAAAAATGGAGGCAGATTATGAAGAATTGCATAAGAACCTTAGGAAGCTGAAAGAGTGGCCAATAAAACGGCAGATTAAATTCACTGTAGATAATTGGGAAGCCATGCATATGGGAATGACCAGGACTACATTCACATACAACATAATGGGCCCTGAACTGGCTATCATCACTGAGGAGCAAAATCTTGGCTTATAATAAATGGCTCCATGAAAATGTCAGCTCAATAGTGGTTAAAAAAGCAAATAAAAGCTAAGAGTTATTAAAAAAAGTAATAAAGAATAAAACAGGGAACATCATATCCCATCCTATAATTCTCTGGCATCACCCCTCTCTTCCATTTGAAACAGAATCTATGAAAACTGGAAAAGATTCAGAGAAGGAGAACAAGCATTATCAAAGGTATGGAACTGCTTTTTGTATGAAAGAATGAAATAAGACTGTCAGGCTTGGGAAAAATGATGAAAGAAAGAGGTTAAGGTAGAGCTCTTTAAAAAAGAGTGCCTGGGAGAGGTTGGATAAGAATTGATAGTTCCTTGTAAATATAAAATTGTCTAAAATAAAAGGAAGGATAGATCAAATTAGTAGGAGTCAGATTCGAAACAGTTTGAGGGAAGCAGTTCTTCACAAAGGATGTTGGAACACTAACACTAAGGGCTGTAGAAGAGACTAGGAAAAACTCATAGGAGTTCAAAGACATATATATCATCTCTAACTCCAGAATTAAAAATCATTGGAAATAATATTAAAAGGAAGTGTTCACAGACATGTCTCAATTTTTTATTCTTCCCTAGATTTGCATTTATGACATATTTTATTTTGGAAACAATAGAAACATAATTAGTGTGACTCAGGATGGTCTTTACTATATATATCCATTGTTCTTGATTCTTCCAATGACAGGAACTGCCTATATCTATGCTGGTAAATAAAACAAGATCAAGGGTAGAGACCAAAAGGCATGACCTCGCTGTTTGTACAGGCAATACAACTTCACTCTGATCCTTATTTGACCCTAAAGCCATAGTAATTTTGCATTAATTTTTCCTTTTCTATACAAAGTTCCTGGCAGTTTTTTATGATCTCTCCAAGTCTCATTTTCACAGACTGAAGACATGTCTGTGTGCCCTCATTTATGATGCAAATATGTTGAGGAGTGCTTTATGGTGTAAGCCTGGTGAGGACAGCACTGGAGTAGTGTGGGAGGTGGCAACAGCCACACCTGGTACATTGTGATGATTAACATTCTGATTGTTAGAGTCCATTCCAAGCATGCATAGTACGGCACCATTGTTACATGTCTTTCAGATGCTCACAGCCAAGGAGTGTAGTAGTGTGCCATGACGAGAGCAGCAGTCTGGTGCTTAAGTGTACCAGCCCTCTCAGACAGATGATGTGTGGTCTAACATAAAAAAACAGACAGTGGTGGGCACACTGCCTACTCCTCAAACCGAGCCTATAATTAGTAGTGATAAACGGTGCCTGAGCCAGAAGGGTTTTGCACTGTCCCAATAATGAGTTTGATCACTCAGATAAATTTGCTGTGTTTTATTTTTTCATAAGCAGAGTCCATGTTATGTCTGTGGAGAGAAACATGGGCATCTCCTATACCCGTTGCTCCTGGAGAACTGCTTAATACAAGATTTATATTCTCACCTTAGCAATAACAACATTAATCTCCATAGGTATGGACTGTATGCATAGCAAGAATAATAATTACAAAAAACCATTTTTCCTTATACCTACTATCCATCTTATCTCTTAGTTCATAAGCCACCACTCATTATTCAAGGCTGCTAATTTGAAATGTTCTGAAGGTCAAAATGCCTCCAGTACCTCTACTTTTTGGGGGAAAAATCACTGCTTTCACCAATATGTTTTATGCCCGTAATATTACTTAATTACTGGTCTTTTCCATTTTAGATTGATGTTCATGTCAGATGTGTTTGAACACTTTTTAGTAGAACTGCATCATGTTTTCCTAATAGTAATAAACTAAACTATCTCTAGTTTCAGGCTAACTGGTGCTTTATTCTTGTACAGAGAAAAAGGATCCACATAAATGCAGCTTAAACTGAATATTTTAGCACAAACACTGTGTTCTTGGAAAGCAAACACCAAACCTTTGTAAAGTTTTTAGTGAAGAGATGCAATGTTTCCTTCTTCTCCTATTTACTGATACACTTGGTACACTTTCCTCAGTGGTTGCACTTTCCAGGATTTCAGGTTTCTTCTTAGGCATGCATCATTCTTGTTAAACTTGGCAAAACAATTTTCTTCAATAGAAAGGGCATTGTTCCCTAGATTGTCACCAACAGATGTTACAGGTGTTTATAAAGGCATTGTTTCTTCTTTAAAAAACACCATGTAGTTGTTAGTTGTTAGTTACAGACTGTCTCCAGAGAAGTAACACATGGGAGCTGCAGGAATTTTCACTTTCTTTTTTTGCTTCCTTGAAGCTGAGAATGGTCTGCAGGATGATCGCGGTTCTTCTCCACAGCTAGAAATGCTGAGCTATATCTACTTCATAATCTTTTTCTGATTAGGACTCAGTGGAAGATCCATATAATAATTCAGTTGAATTATTAGTGTATTTCACTCATTAAAGACTTCTCTATCTAGAAAATAATTTTCCTCCAAAGTTACTATATTGATGTGACTAACAAAATAGCTTGATTAATAGTATAACAATGTCTACCAAAAGAAATATATTATTTGCTACTTACAGCAAGCTAAGAGAATAATTTGTTAACATTATATGATGATGAATCATTATGTATCTTGTCTAAATTTTTTTAATTTATTTGGTTTTTTCATCCTTTTTATTGACCAAACTATGGGGTGGGGGGGGTGGTAGAGAGAAAAGAAAACCTTTTCATAAGACTCTAATTCGTGTGATATTGGTTTTATACTAATCATCATAAAACATTTGACATTCACATAGGTATATAATAATATAATGTCTTGCACTTCTGTGGGAATCCCTCAGTATTTTAACATTAATCTGTGTCATTGAAACACAGTAATAATTTTAAAAAGAGAATAAAAATTAGGGTTTTGAGTGATCAAAGGAACACAGACAAGGCCCAGTTTGAGTCTAAAAAGGACTAATCAATTCAAGGGCTAAGTCAGCCTGAACCTATATTGTTGCTTCGGGTTCCAAGACAGTAATTCGCTTCAAGTTATTATTATTTCCTAAGTATAGATTATTGGCTAATAAAAGTAATAAAGGTATTTTGTTGTGTTTTTTTTTTTTTTTTTTTCCCAAAAACTCCAAAAGATGTACAAATGCTTTTGTACACCTACATCCAGTTTCCATATAGATCAGACAGCTGATCTGACTTTAGTCCTGAGAGCAAAACAAGGAAGGGAAAGACTACGTTCAGTGGAAAAGCAGAGCCACTGCACAATCTGATCTCAAAACTGCATGACCATAAAACTACAGAAGACTTGGTCTGAATAGGATCCTGGATTCAGCTCAGTGCTAGAGCACGCAACCATCTCTCCTATGCATGTATAATCTGAAATTTTTTTTGCTGAATATTTAGTGAATGCAATGAGTATTTTGTGCAAACAGAAGAAAAATCTCTATAGTGTTTCCAAATTTTTCAATTACTGGAAAATGTTTTCGGTGGACAAGGTGTGACACACTTTGACTTATTTCATGACTGAGGTGCCTAAGACTGGGCACCTCTACATCTGCTAAAGACAGAGAATGATCCATAACATGGTGATGAGATACAAATATCTGTGTGGCATTGCAATTCTAAATGTACAGCATGACAAGTGACAACAAAATTACTGGTGCCCACTGATGTTAAAACACGATGATATCACTGTTACTGATCTTTTACCCTGCTCTTTTGTGTGTCATGTTCAAATTATTACCATCTTTTCCATCTATCCTTGCAGCATCCTCTGCTTCCCTCTGTTTTTTTAGTTTGGTTTTTGTTTTTTTTTTTACCCAGAACAGCCTCAGAGGTGTCTGCACAGCCACCCATCTGCTGCTGAGCAGTAGCACTCTCTAATGAAGAAAGATTGTTCTTTTTCTTCACCTTGGTAGTGACTTTTCTTCTGCCAAGTAGATTGTAGAAATCTAACATAGCAGCAATATGTCGAAGGCAGTTTGGGAAACACTCTAGTGTGCCAAGTTGCATTGCAGTACTTTCCAGGTAAGTTTAAAGAGCAAGGTCAAACTCACATTTTCAACATATCTAAGTCGCCCAGAAGTCTCAGTGCCCCATTACTCAAAAACTGCAGTTATAATGTAGGATTATTTTTGGTATCAGTTTTTTAGAAGATCTAGGTATTTTTTTAATATGCCTCTTGAGTCTACTGAATAGGTGGGACATGGGACATGTCTATTGAATCACAGAACTACAAAATGATAAGGGGTTGGAAGGGATGTCTGCAGATCGTCTAGTCCAACCCCCTGCCAAAGCAGGTCTACCTACAGCAGGTTGCACAGGAACATGTCTAGGCCGGTTCTGAATGTCTCCAGAGACAGACGCTCCACAACCTCTCTGGGCAGCCTATTCCAGGGCTCTGCCACCCTCAAAGTAAAGAAGTTCCTCCTCATGTTTAGGTGGAACTTCCTGTGTTCCACTTTGTGCCCATTACCTCTTGTCCTGTCACTGGGCACCACTGAAAGCAGCCTGGCCCCATCCTCCTGACACCCACCCTTGAAGTATTTATAGGCATTGGTCAGATTCCCTCTCAGCCTTCTCTTCTCCAGACTAAAAAAACCTAAGTCTCTCATCCTTTCCTCATAAGAGAGATGTTCTAGGCCCCTAATCTTCTTTGTAGCCCTGGAGGATAACCTCTTCTTGATGCACCCCAGGATGCCATTTGCTTTCTTGGCCACAAGGGCACATTGCTGGCTCATGGTCATCCTGTTGTCCACCAGGACTCCAAGGTCTCTCTCTACAGAGTTGCTTTCCAGCAGGTCAGCCCCTAACCTGCATTGGTGTGTGGAGATATTCCTCCCTAGATGCAGGACCCTACACTTGTTCAATTTCATTAGGTTCCTCTCTGCACAGCTCTCTAGCCTGTCGAGGTCTCTCTGAATGACAGCACAGCCTCCTGGTGTGTCAGCCACCCCTCCCAGAATGTTTGAACATGAGTGTGAAAATGTTTCTTTAAATAATGCAGAAACAAAATGAATGCTGGATCAGAAGATATACTTGTGGGTAATTATAGATCAGTTGCACTACTACCCATATTTTGTTTTTATGTGCCTAAGTTATGTTACAGAAAACCTGTCTGACTGAGGTAAAATGATGAAGTATATTGCAGGATCATATTTCTGTCATTGTTGTTTCTTATTTGGTAGAAATCCTAAAAGAAAAAGATATGTCCTTTGAGTCATATAGAAACATGTTTTAATTTAATATATACCTCTAGCTCATAGTGAATGCCAAAAAGACCCAAAACAAACAAAACAAAGCCTGTCAGATTTGCAACAGAACTCAGATGAAACCTGTGGAGTTTTAATACCTGCTGAAGTAGCTGAAGAATTAACTTTACAATGTATAAAAAAATAAAGGAATACTTTTCTTACACTAACATGAAAACTATGAATAGTCTTGCTACAATACTCTCAAGACAGCTAATTTTTTAACTAATACAAAAAATAATTTACAATGAATAATTTGCTGTTTCAAAGACTACATGTGTGAATGTCAAAACATCCACTGAAAACACTTGGTTGTGTTAAAGGCATGCAAACATTGTTTATCTTTATTAGCATAAGAATAATTCATAAGTGATTAAGAACTTTTTAAAAAGCAGTTTATGGATCACAGATTTCTTTTAAATATTTTCAAAAATTGTTTGCATTCTATGCAGATTGACACTGTCTTCTGCAAACTGCTCTTCCAAAGCTTAAAGGTGTTCTGAAAGACTCCACATAAAGTGTGTGAAATGACAGCGAAACCCTGATATGAAATTATGGTCTTCTCTAAACTTGTTATGCTTCACTTGTGCTCAGAATTCACAAGATTTACATAGAACAAAATGTCCAATGCATCAAGTTCATTTCAATTTTGAAGGTTTACTGCTGCCCAAAATTCATGACTGTAACTAGTTTCTTCCCACTTCTCTCAGCACTGCAGCTGAGGTGTCTAGCTACCAGAAGCAGCCAAAACCCAAGGTTAGTAATTCACATGAGATTTGGGGACTTTATCTTTGTCTTGGTTTCAGTTTGAATTAAACTGAAAGCAGAATTTTTTCAACATTTCCTGTAAACCAGATAGAATACATAACTAGTCACTGAAATTAAAACACTTAAGCACATAAATACATGAAGCAATTTTTAGCAATCTAAAAGCTAAAACCAGTAGTAAATATTAATTGCCCTGAGTAGATATGAAGTTATCTGGGATATTGTACGCTGAAGTTACCTTCCAGGATGACAGTCCAAAACAATAGACCTGGGGAAATAATTTTATGTGAAGCTTTCTGTCGACTCATATGTAAGGTCCCATCATGTTGGCAAGAAACTCAAATAAATTATTCCCATCCACACCAATCCTATGACAAGAGAGTCTCCCAGAGCTGCAGTATATTACAGAAACCTATCTCCCATTTTGTAAGTGCTTGTGCTTGCTGGTAAGTAGAAGTGAGGTTTGGCCTTGATCTACATCCCACTGTAACTAAGACACAAATCAGTGCTAAAGAAAGCACACCGAACAGCTAGTGAGTTTTTTGACTTAACAACACATTTTATGTCCAAAAACTTCAGATGTTCTCTATAATAACATGATCTAACACATTGTTTCATGTAGCAGGAAGGAAGGTGCTTGAGAGATCTACAAGAGAAGGCTGGAAGCTAAGAGATGTGGCCTTTTGAATTTCAAAGGCTGCTGAAGTTGCAGACTCTGCAGCCAGTGGGTCCTACACATAGCATCTGTATCTCAGACACATGAATCTTGAAATCCCAGTGACTGTCTGGTTTTGAACTAGAAGAGCTGTGTACAACAAAACCTCTTCAAACCTGAAGAATTTTGATTAAAAAAAAAAAAAAGAAAAAACCTTTCAAAAAATTCTAATGTGTTTGGAGACAGAAACACAGAGGGTTGTTCACCCACTCACCTACTCCAGCTGTGCTTCAGTCTTACATGTGATAAACTTGGAAGGGATGGTGCTCTGGAAGATCTGTTTCCATTTTAGCATGCAACTCTACCATGCTAACAGGTTGTGGAAGAGTGGAGTTATTTTCATAGATAAGACCTATACTACCTATCTACACATAGTGGGGCAGATTCATGTCCTCTTAGCTCCAGAGAGGATGGAGGGAAAGATCCCTTGCCCCTCATATTACTTACATCTATTTCTATTCCCATCAATTCTACTTGCTATTCATGTGTTTTATCCCCGAACATTGTGTGAAATATATAGGAAAATGGACAAAGTTATTTTTCTCAGTGTTCAGTTTTTCAGTTAATTTAGGAATTCATTACAATTGTACACAAGTATGTTACTTAGCTGTATAATTGTTACTGCAGTGTTAATTTAGGACAAGTTGATGTAGGTAATATTGCTCAATATGTTTTTTTTTCTTTTCAGAATTTTGCCTATTGCTAAGAACTATCCATAACTTTTCTCATGCTAATAAATTACTGAGAAATGGTGTTAGAGTGGTACTGGAATTCCTAAGTAGTTTCTCAGAGAGTATTTTTTTTTCCCCTATTTCTGTTTTTGGGAGTATGAAATGAAAAAGAAAATTAATGGATTTTAACATGATGGCAAATGACCTGTCACCCATCTTTAATCACTACTATAGCTGTTAACAACATAAAGCAACAATTCTGCTTCAGATGAGCATTGCAATTGTATACAGTCACTTCTTTTTAATATAACATTATCCAATAGCTAATAACTGCAATAGCAGTGGTCTACCCTTCCGCACTTTGGCACAATATAATGAAACTACTTTTTTTTTTTTTTCCTCTAAGGAGCAGTGTATTCAGTGATTTGAACTGGATGAGATTTCAAAAGGAAAGTCAATAAAGGTATCCTGTATGCAGAGGCCAAGTTAGAGCTTGCTGTGATTCTTTACAGTAAACAGAAGGTAAGCACCATCACTCTCACTTCATATTATATGTAGTAGATAAGGAATGAGGAAATAAGAAATGCAAAGCAATGAACTGCAGTGGAAGCTTGAGTTCTAAGAACATATACTTTTTCAATATAGCATAAATTAAAGCATTTTATTGCTACCATATGGTCCTTTTTTTTTTTGCCCTCTTTTCGTCATTGTCCACACTCTCTGACTGCTTCAGGTCTTAGATCTAGCATAATATCTCCTGTATTGTTGTATACAAACCTCTAGACTTTTTAACTATCATTCATTCCTCTTGATGATTTATTCCTCCAAATGATTTAGGTATACATTTATCTGTTTATTTGCCTAAGTCTAAAAATTGGACTGACAGAAACTCTGTCCAGCTGATGCCTGGCTTGTGAGGTTAAAAGTGTTTCACCATTTAAACATGAATTCATTACCATGACAGAAATTCTTCTTACCCGAGAGATCTGACACCTTTCTGGAACCACAAATAGTGTGTTTGGAATTACCTTCTTTCATTCAGTAGCTCAGTTGTTGGAATATTTGTGCATTATTGTGCAACAAATGTGCAACATTTTTGTATAAAAATATTATGTGGCACAGAGGAACCCAGGTTTCCTTGGCTGTCAGACGTGTGCTTTCACCATTAGGCTATGCGGTTGTGATTATTTTTTCTCAATTTCTATGTCCCAGTCACTAGTTATGCCATCTTGAGTACGAGTACTGAGGGAACATTGAGCACATAGTTCAGGATAATAGTAAAGCCAGTAGTTACGTCACTCTCTCAGAAGGTGAGAAGAGTGAGAAGATGATAGGAGGACACAACTGTGTCCATCAAGTTGTAAAATTAAAAGAACAGTCATTGTTTTTTGACAGAAAGGATTGAATCTCCTGAGTTCTTAAAGAAAGGATTTGGGTACCTAAGTAGAGTGATCAGGGGTATAGACTGGAGTTGAAGGCAGGTTATTCCTGCAGTCTGGAGCCTGTTGATCTGTGTTAGGGCCTTGAGTGAGCAAATAGGCATCAATTGCTTTGTGTCAGAGAATATTGGGCACTAAAAACCTGATCATTGTGTCCCAAATCAGTGTCTTATTAACTCAATTAAAAGATTCACATCCTACTAATCAAGTAGAAAGGTTCATTTCTATGATTCTATGAATCTATGATTTAAAATATCCAGAGGTTTATCTTTCTTGTTAGTTCTACCAGCCAGGAGTTCACTGGTAGATACCTCTACCTGAAGACACAGAGAACTCACCACGTCTACATTTGGGACCCATGTTGCCCTTCACAAGCTCTCCAAGTGAATGGATCTTATAGCTCTCTGTGAGCAGCTCTGCAGAAAGCAGCTCTGCAGAGAAGGGCTTGGGAGTCCTGGTGGACAACAGGACGACCATGAGCCAGCAATGTGCCTTTGTGGCCAAGAAGGCCAAAGGTATCATGGGGTGCATTAAAAAGAGCATGGCCAGCAGGTCAAGGGAGGTCATCCTCCCCCTTTATTCTACCCTGGGGAGGCCATATCTGGACTACTGTGTCCTGTTCTGGGCTCCCCAGTTCAAGAAGGACAAGGAAATACTGGAAAGAGTCCAGTGGAGGGCTACAAAGATGATCAAGGAAATGAAGCACCTCTCTTATAAGGAAAGTCTAAGAAACCTGGGTCTGTTTAGCTCAGAGAAGAGAAGACTTGAGAGGGGATCTTTCAATGCTTATAAATATTTAAAGGGTGGGTGTCAAGAGGGTAGGGCCAAACTCTTTTCGGTGGTGCCCAGTGACAGGATGAGAGGTGACGGGCACAAACTTGAACATAGGAAGTTCCACCTAGACATGAGGAAGAACCATTTTACTTTGAGGGTGGCAGAGCACTGGAACAGGCTGCCCATAGAGGTGGTGGAGTCTCTGTCTCTGGAGGCTTTCAAAACCTGCCTGAATGCATTCCTGGGCACCTGCTTTGGCAGCGGTGTTGGACTAGATTATCTCCGAAGGTCCCTTCCAACCCCTACCATTCCATGATCCTGTGATTCTGTGACATAAATTTTTATTTCCATTACAGTGAGATAATAATATATTCTTGTGGACCACACTCCCTTCTTCTGCCTTTGAGTATCAGAATTTTTGAAAGGCTTCATTTCTTTTTTCTATTTCAGAAACATGTCCTCTAAGTGTACTATGTACTTGTTGGGTATCTCAGTATACTGAAAGGTAAGGAGGAGTTACCTTCTATGTGCATAGAACCCTGCCAGGACAGAATCATTTTGTCCTTTTCCAAAAAGCATCCACCTGGAGATCCAGATTATGCAGTTTTTACATCTCCTTTTCTGTCCAATGTTAAACCTGGGGGTTGCATGAAGCATGGTAGGGTGTTATCTGAGATAGTAAGAATATTATTGTACTGGTTTTGGCTGAGATAATTTTCTTATGGTAGCTTGTATGGTGCCGTGTTTTGGATTTGTGATGAAAACAGTGTGAAAACACTCCAAATTTTTAGCCATTGCTGAGCAGCACTTACCATCAAGGTCTTTTCTGCTCCTCACACCGCCCTGCCAGCAAGTAGACTGGTGGGCACAAGGAGTTGGGAGGGGACACAGCTGGGACAGCTGACCCTAACCAACCAAAGGGATAATCCGTACCACATGACATCATGCTCAGCAATATAAAGCTGGGGGAAGGGGAGGAAGGAGGAGACATTGGCAATTATGGCGTTTGTCTTCCCACGTAACCATTATATGTGATGAAGCCCTGTTTTCCTGGAGGTGTCTGAATACCTGCCTGTCTACGAGTAGTAGTGAATTAATTCCTTATTTTGCTTTGCTGGAATGTGCAGCTTTTGCTTTACCTATTAAACTGTCTTAATCACAATCCTCATGCTTTTGCACTTTTAGCTGATTAACCCTACCCCACTGGCTGGAGATGTGAGTAAGAGGCCGTGTTGTGTTTAGCTGCCTCCTGGCATTAAACCATGACAATTGTGTGTGTAATTCTAGTGTAATTTATTTTTGTTAGTTAGTGAGAAGTACTAGTCCTGAAATCAATGCAAGAATTACAAACTGAATTAGCCTTAACAGAACATACACTTCATCAGGAAATATTTAACACAAAATTAAAATCAGCTTTATTTTACAAAGAATTTTTATTTTTCAAACTACTCTATTCAACTATAAATTGTCTCTGAAATGCATGGATTTCTGAGAAACACAATACCCTTTCCTCACTGGTGCATATGCGAAATGAATTAGAGTGAATATTTTATAGCAGCCAATGTTTCAATTAGACCTTCATATGTTAAACTGGTTTGTCAATTTACTTTATTGTATTTTTCATTTGTAGTCACTATTCAATTGATTTCTATTGCCACTTATTTTACTAAAAAAACTCTACATCCATACAGCATGTTGATAGAGTATCTTCTCCCAGTATCCAGCCCAAAGACACTGACAGCAAGGCAGGCGATGTTATGAACATTTTGTCCAACTGGAATTTAAACATTGTTTCAGCAATTGATTTGATAGTTAATTCTGTGTTGATTTCAACAGCCTCTTTTAAGGGAAACTTATATATAAAACATATATATGTTATGTCTGTATAAAACACATATAAAATCATAGAATAGTTGGAGTTGGAAAAGACCTTAGAGATTATTGAGTTCCAACCCCCCTGCTGGGAGGGAGACACCTCCCGCTAGACCAGGTTGCTCAAAACCCCATCCAGCCTGGAAGAACACTTCCAGGGATGGGGCAACCACAACTTCTCTGGGCAATCTGTTCCAGTGCCTCACCATCCTCACAATAAAGAATTTCTTTCTAGTATCTAATCTAAATCTCCCCTCTTTCAATTTAAAACCACTACTCCTTGTCCTATGGCTACACTTCCTGATAAAGAGTCCCTCACCGTCTCTCCTGTAGCCCCTTTAGGTACTGGAAGGCTGCCATAAGGTCTCCCTGGAGCCTTCTCTTCTCCAGGCTGAACAACTCCAACTATCTCAGACTGGTTTCATAAGAGAGGTGCTCCAGTCCTCTGATCGTCTTTGTGGCCCTCCGCTGGACTCATTACAACAGGTCCATTTTCTATGTTGAATGCTCCAGAGCTAGGTGCAGCTCTCCAGGTGGGGTCTCAAAAGAACGGAGTAGAGGGGCAGAATCACTTTCCTCGACCTGCTGGCCACACTTCTTTTGATGCAGCCCAGGATGAGGTTGGCTTTCTGGGCTGCCAGTATGCACTGCTGGCTCATGTTGAGCTTCTCATCCACAAGCACTCCCACGTCCTTCTCCTCAGGGCTGCTCTCCAGCCATTCTCCACCCAACTTGTATTTGTGCCTGCGATTGCCACATCCCAGGTGCAGGACCTTGCACTTGGCTTGGTTGAACTTCATGTGATTTGCACCTCTCAAGCTGTCTAGGTCCCTCTGGATGGCAACCCTTCCCTCCAGCATGTCAACCGCACCACACAGCTTGGTGTCATCAGCAAACTTGCTGAAGGTGTAGCATAAATTCCAGACCTTTATGTTGCTTACAACTACCCCATACCCCATAGCCTACAATTGTGGTAAATAGCAGTGATTTTGTAAGTAGTCACATAAATGTATGTAAGTTACTCATAAAGCCAAGTGTTTTACGTTGAATTTACAATTATTAAAATTACTGGATATTAGGATCTAAAAATTAATAAGCATATGCTTGCTGGATCAAAATAAATGTGTTAGGACAGGTCATTTTTCAGACGCTAGAAGTCTGTGCTGTTGGATATGATTATTTTTCTTTTTCCTCTGTGTAACAAGTGATATGCATATCCACAAAGAAAGTTTAAATAGAACAAAAAAAAATTAAATAAAAAATGTCATTATGATTTTCAGTCCCATGTGATGTCTGAGAAGAGCTCTTAAAAGGAAGATGGGGAAGCAGAGAGCACTAAGATTTGATAAGCAGAGTCAGCATGTTGTCAGAGATTTTAAAGACTTCTTTTTCCTCCTGTCTGAGTTACTTTAATCAGCGAACCATATGCCAGTATCATTATTAGGTGGTATCAGCAGGTCTCAAAGCTATACAAAAGCTGAAGTAAAGCTACCAGCTTATACTGGTATTTGGCATTCTCAAAGAATAGCTGATTCTGTCAGTGATGAGATTTTCACTCTTGTACCTTTGCTGGCTCATGTGGCTAAGTCTGTGACAACTGCTGCAGAATCTTGTCCAGCAAGGGAAGCAAGCTCTGCAACGTTGAAATAGGTTTGATTTCACCTCCAATCCATCCGGCTAAGCCAAATATAAACCAGTGCAAGACTGCATTGCCAATATTGCTATACACACAGATTTTCCATGTGGTTGTGTCAACTACCTCAGCACCAGTGTTACATGCAGCTCCTCATTTATTGACTTTTGTGGTGGGTTTCGTACTGGCTGGGCATCAAGTGCCCACTAAAGCTGCTTTATCAGTCCCTCTCCTCAGAAGGAAAGGAGAGAAAAACGATAACAAAAGGCTCAGGTCATGGGTTGAGGGAAGGACAGGAACCCAACAATTACCATCGGGGCAAAACAGACCTAACTCAGGGAAATTAATTTATTGCCAATCAAATCAAAGACAAAAACTATACCTTAAAACACTTTCCCCCCACCCCTGCCTTCTTCCTGAGCTTAACTTCACTTTCAATTTCTCTGCCTCCTCCCCCCAAGCAGCGCAGGGGGACTGGGAATGGGGGTTGTGGTCAGATCATCACACAGTGTCTCTGACGCTCCTTCCTCCTCAGGGGGAGGACTCCTCACACTCTTCCCCTGCTCCAGTGTGGGGTCTGTCCCACAGGAGACAGTCCTCCATGAACTTCTCTAATGTGAGTCCTTCCTATGGGCCACAGTTTTTCATTAACTGCTCCAGCGTGGGACCCCCATGGGGTCACAAGTCCTGCCAGCAAATCTGCTCCAGCATGGGCTCCTCTCTCCATGGGGCCACAGGTCCTGCCAGGAACCTGCTGCAGTGCAGGCTTCCCACGGGGTCACAGTGTCCTTTGGTCATTCACCTGATCTGGTGTGGAGTCCTCCACAGGCTGCAGGTAGATATGTACTCCACTGTTAACCTCCATGGGCTGTGGAGGAACAACCCACCTCACCATGGTTTTCACCACGGCTGTAGGAGAATCTCTCTACCATCCCTTGGACAACTTGGGGAGAACTAGGTTCTTGGGGTTTTCACTCAAAAGATTGTGTTTCAGCAGTCACTTTGCATTCATTCCTAAAGCAATGTCAGACTTTCATCCTGACCTGTTTTTGATTAAGAGATTAATTAACCTTCCTCTTTATTTCTCTGTCTCATGCTTTTAGGTGTGATGCAGCACTTCTCTCAGAAGTCAAAAAGGCAGATTTGTTTTATCTCCATAGGTGTAGGCATTTAAAAATATCTGTTTGGCCACATTTTTCCCGCTGAATGAAGAGTCAAGGCTCAGTTTTCTGTCTTTGGTGATTTCCAAGAAGATACTCTCCTATATCCAGAAAATTCTTGTGTGACTGATTACTGGTTTTCCACCAACACTTCAATAGGATCAGTTCCACTTGCAAGCCACCCAGAAAAACCATCATCCATGGAACAGGAACTTGAGCTCCTCAGCTGGATCCTTTCTGGTAATACAGGGATTCAGAGAAGAAAGAAATGTTTTTCCAAAGGCTGGGGATCCACATACAAATTAGTCTTCAAGCCCAGTATTTCTTCTGTTCTGCTGTTCTTTACATGTATGATTTTTGGTTTTGAGTGGGATAGAAATGGCAACATATGTAAGCCATGCACACACGGACATAGCAGCAGAACACAGTACATGGCTATATTATCTACAGGAAAATGTTTCTTCTCTCAAGGGGCAGGACACAGATACATCTACTGTAGAAATGTGTAATCTGTGCATGGAAACTAACACTAGCTACTGGTAAGTAATGTTTCTTTCCAGATTTACTGCATCTTGGAAATTATATTCTGCTATTTATCTTACATTTCTTGAAGGCTCAGGCTTGCTTTCCATCATGGTTTGGACATATTCATATAGGTCTTCTTTCTCTGAACTTGGATATATACATATCCTGCTTAACAACATGATAAAAGGAACTATTTAAACTCTGTTTGACATAAGTCTGTGCTAGTGCACCACAGGAGCTACAAAATAAAATTTAAAAATTTATTATGCCATTATATTCAAACACTAACACAACAGTACAGCACCAGGGTGTAATGCAGAAGACAGATTACTTAAAGGACTTCATAGACATTGCTACTAATATACACTATCTGACAATACTTGTTAAGCTGTATTTGAGTAAGGTGCTTTTTAGCAATATAACTGAATTCACAGTAAATGAATAATTCTGTCTTTAATTCTGCTGTAAATTTCAGTTTCTAAAGATCCTTGCTTAGACATACTGCTCAGGTAATGTCATAGTGTGATAATAAGAAGCTCAGTTCTAAGGCCATTGAAGTCAGTGGAAGCTCTAGACAGCCTGTGACAACAACATTGCATACAAAGCATTCCTGTGTGACAATCACATATTTTGCTGAAATGTACATAGAAATTCAAAACTTCAGCTAGTCTCTGCTCATGTTGATATTGTAAGTGTCTTGGCAGTAGAGTTGTGAAATAGCACCAATAAATATCTGGTTAGAGAAATAAAAAGGAAAAATAGTATTCTTTTCTGGGAATTGATAATTTCTCAGGTAAAACATCAGGAAATGTTTCTTTTCTTCTGCATAAAACAAGCTTCCCATTAAAAAAACAGTTAACTCAGAAATTAAAAAAAATAATGCCCATGTTCTATACATTGGTATTACACAGCCTGCTTAAGTGTTTGTGTCTGCGCACAGAGGAGGGAAGAAATGAAAGAAAGAGATAGGAGAAGTAAGTGGGGAACACTTTTGACAGTGACGCTAGTTTAAAGTGACTGTAAAAATAAGGACTCAGGAATGTGTTGTCAACCAATGGGCTTTTTTCACGTAATTTTCCCTTTTGGTTCAAAAGTATACTTATGGAAAAATATTTTTCTTTAAATTTCTTTCTTTTTATGAATCTGAGTTACTGCCATCAGTCTTGTAGAATTTACCAAGCTAATGTAGCAGTCCCATAATTACCAGCTACTTTTATAAAGGAATGGGTTTTGTAGGCTGATATGGCAAGTCTATGTACAGTGAGTTATGACATTATGGTTAGCTGTTTGCCTTATCACTCTGTCAGAGTTACTAGGACATGTCCTTGAACCATGACCTCTGCAGCTCCCAGTCCCTTGTCTTGGTGCAGCAGTACGAGCTGTGCTGGGAGACTGGGCTTCTGGGGCCAGCACATGAGTCCCTCTCTGCTGACGGGTGGGAGACTGCTATCGCTGGCAGAGCAACAAGGAGAAAAGTTGGTGCTTGCAGTGCCTGAAATTGTCACTGCTAGTTTTGCCAGTGAATACGTTAGATTCCTCATATTTAAGGTGCTAAAAAATGGCTTCCTATTTACTGCAAAACATGTAGTGTACAAAAAAACTGCTACGAGGTAAGGCTTTGATCTGTTCCTTCTAAAAAAGAACAAATAAATAAATAAATTAATAAAAACCCAAAACAAAACCACAAAAACAAACAAACAAACAAAGAACCAAACCAAACCAAAACCAAAAAAAAAAAAAAAAAATGAAAAAAACCCCAACCCAAACCAAAAAACTGTATGCTGAAGCATAATTCAGTTCAGTCATAACATATTAAATCCATAAAGGAGTTAGTCACAATAATGCTGATTACTATGTGCTTGGCTTTTAGGCATCCTGCCACCCACTAGTCTCCTTTATGTGTGTTCAAGACTATACTACAAAGTTGTTTGTCACTTCTCTTAAATAAAGTTGTCTCAGTTTTATTCTCCATCAGGATCTAGGTAATCCACCCCCCAGGGTTCCCAGGTATAGATTCTCCCTCTCACTTGGACCTGGTGTCTTATCTGGACATAAAGGGAGAGCTTGATACCAGCTCTTATTTAGCCAGTAGATGAACAGTTAAATGTACTTGCTCATGCGTGGTTCCTGTGCCCAAATCATATTGAACCCACAATGTTTCTAGCTCAAGGTGGTGCAGTACCTATAAATACATTCCAAAATGAAATTATTTGTTACTCTTTCTGCAAGCTGTTTGTCTTTGAGTGATTAAATGTTAGACAGAGACATAGAGAAAAAGGTTATATTTTAGGGCTCAGTTGTAAAATAGGCGATTTCAGTTCTTTAAAGGCAAAAGAGATGTTTTCAGGGGAAGGTTGTTTGTTTTTTCAGTTTTGTTTGGATTTGGTTTGTGATTTTTTTTTCCTTATCTGGGTCTCCAGAAACATTGTCCAGTGCTGGAACCTTTGAGTAAAAGAATATAGTGGCATTACACTACTAGGAGTGTTTTAAGACCTGATAAATCTTCTGAATTAAGCCCTACAGGGAAGGTAAGCAGGATGACTGGCAGGGAGAGAAAAGTGGTGGAGCAGTTGACACATTTAACAAATGTTAGGTACACACAATATCTCATGGTCTTGTGTTGCGCTATATGTGTTACTAATAGCACTAAGCACCATAATAAATATCATAAATGTCCGTGCTTTTATATTATATGTTGAAATATATGTTGAAACCTGTTGCTTGCATCCTGCCTCCTCTAAACATGTGGGTCTTAAAACAAGATGGTGGACAAGGGGAGATGTTTGTGTTCGTGTTTCCTCCGATTTCCAATACAGTGATCAGATTTTTTTTTCCAAAATATAAAATGTCGAGATGCTGGAAGTCAGGACTTTTAAAATGGAGTACATATTGAGGCTCTGATGTCTCGAAAACATAGTTTTGGGTACCAGATGCTGAAAGCAGAAAAAATGCAAATAACATTTATGTTAAGACAGGCAAAATCTAGGATATTTTTTCTGACCACTTGCTACTCCAAGTAGCTGTGAATACTTGGCATTTTCCAAGGAATCATTATGCATTGTATTTATAGGTTTTCTTTTTGTGGGTAAGAGAGAAATGTGAATATTTTATCTCTTCTTTCTAAATATGCCACACTGTTTCCTCTCATTTTCAATGACTGTCAGTGAAATTTTCTGTTTCCCGTTAATACTGTTTTCCATTTTAAATGTATACATAGTTTGATGTAACTTCCTCCTGCATAAATTTACTCTTATATTAAGATATATAGATCATTTACAATCTACATAGAACAATATTTCATATAGATTTTTTAACCGTCCATTTTGTGATATATTTACTTTTTCACAAGTGCTGTGTCTCTCTTCTTTTAAATACTGTGTTGCACTTGATCTTGTTTCTAAGCTTTTCCATTTCCTTGTGACATGACATGATTGTGACATGCTACAATCTCAGCCTTTGCTGTACGTAATCTATATCACTCAAGCTGAGAACCATGCTGAAAATTTGATGGAGTGGGAAGAGTGAAAGACTGAGCTAAACATCTGAAGCATGCTTAACCCAGTGGAGACATCAGCAATAATCATTATTAGGTACACTCTTCTCACGCTTTTGGCAGCTGGTGGAGTTCTGTTCTACTGCTGGAGAACTCCTTCTGGAATTCTTCATAACCAAGTCCTCCACCTTCTATCACCATAACCTTCAACTTCACCATCTCCTTCCTCCTGGCCCCTACTTCCCTATCAAAAGAAAATAGTATACAAAAGGTACCTTTCAATTGTAACTGGAATAAGGTAGTGGGGAGAGGGGGGGGCTCCTTCGTGGTTGTTTTTTGGTTAGTTTTCATTTTTTTTATATTTGAAAGATCTTGATAGAGGACTTCTCCTGGGTTGATGGATATTGTTTAAGTCAGTTGGAGTTTTTGCAACATCTGAAAATGTAGAGTTCTTCAAATTCCATCATCCATATGCCTAATAGGAACCAAGATTAATAGCTTGTTCGCAGAAGGCATTCACTGTAGAACTAAAATTAATTACTGAAAATGTAATAATTAACATCAATCTTATTTATGTTCTGGACAGCTAATTAGAAAGATCAAGATATAGGCCAACACTGCTTTCTTGTTTCTGCATTTCATTTAAAGGCTCTGGCTGGGACTTGCAAACATGTGGAATACATTTTAGTTGGTATTGTCTATACCTTATTCTACTTTGTATCATAACTGTATGTTAACTTTTGCGATTTCTCCTCCCTTCCTCTCTCTTTCCTTCCTTCCATCCTCCTTTTCTTCTTTCCTCATTTCCTCACTTCCTTGCTGCCTTCCCTCTTCCCTTCCTCCACTCTCCCTCCCTTTACGCCTTCCCTCATTCATTTCTTCTCTTCTGTTCATTCTTTCCATAGAGAATTTTTAATATACTTTCCCACAGAGCTTTAATTTAATATATCCATTCTATGGATTGGATAGATTTGCTTGGTCAATCAATGTTCTTCTGTTAGTGGGCGTGGGGGAAAGCGAGTGCCTTACTCTGTGCCTGCTCAGTTGGAGAATACTGAACTGGTAAGGAATTTTGATTGCTTTTGCCATTAACAGTAATTACATTTGCAAATAAAAGCTCACTGAAAATCATCAGCTTACTAGGTATTAAGTAGGTTGTACATTGACATTCAGGTACTATTTTTAGATATATATGTATCAATAATGAATCACGAAGAATCCCAGATACAAGTACTTCTTCTCCAGAAGGGAGAGGAGATAGTGATTTGCCTGTAAAATTTATTTAGTAGGCCTAACCATCTTGATAAATTTGTCTTTCCTTCAGAGGAATTGTCAGGTTTGGTTATATACATTGAGAGATCTCAGAAATATATTCTACATATATTTTTTTTCTGCTAAAATGCCAATAAATGGCTAGCGTTTAATAATTATATACCTGTTCCTAACATGAGTGAGGGAAAGATAAAGATGAATTGGACAGAGACTTCTGACATAAGATTTAAATCTGAAAATCACACTTGCTTGGAGGTGTAAAGGAAGTGCTTTTCCTTTTCATTTCTTTTTAATGTAAATTCAGGAGTTCTGGATGACACTCACTCACAGAAAAAGTCTTGATTTTGGGAATAGGAGGAAATTAGAAGTCTAGATTCTAGTACTAGGATCTTTTTTCAGCTGGTCCTGATAGCCTCAAAAATTTTGATCTGAAATTAGTATATCCTGAAACTTAACTAATAATGTAAACAATATATGAACAATCAACATGACAAGAAGAAGAAAATTAAACAAATTTGTTTGGGCCTTACATAGATTTTAACACATCACCCTCAATTCATTTGATGGACACTGAAAGGAGCAGTGCCCTCTTTATTTGTTGCTGTTCTGAAAGAGAAGTACTGAAATGGCTTCTGTACTAATTGTGCAATTCCTGCTGTTTCATTGACTTTCCCTTTGCAAACATGCTTCTGGATACCGCTTTAGCACATTGAATCAGTGCTACCACAAGTGGTTTTTTACATTCTAATTTAGTTTTCTGCAGTATTTACCTCCCGTTCCCTAATGGGCGTGGGGAGGTTAGAGGAGCAGCACACATCATGTTGTTGAAAGCAGACTAGTGTGCCAGAACCCCGCAGCATATGCCGAAGTAGGAACTACATAGCTACTACCCCATTCCTTGGGTCATCTCTGTCCTCTCCTAGGGGACATGTCCGCTCTAGCACAACATACAAACTTCAGCTCTATCACCAGGCTGGGTAAAAAGACATGAATTACTGGAGAGCAGAAAGCAATGGACAGAACAATGACTGTAGAATTGTTGGGTTATATATAGCTAGCCTTGCCACTTACTTTTTATAGACTTTTTTAGAAGTCACTTTATCACTATTGCCCTAGGTTTATTTATCTACAAAATAAGATTAATGATTCTTTAAATCATTCCCATAAGATAAGTTTCCATGTTATTTTCCAACTGTTTTCATTATTGATTACCTTACATAAATGACAACAGTGACAATTTGTTTTTAACAATCTAATTCTGTGGAGTATATAGTTCCTTTTCTCTCTATTGTGTGTGTATTTTTAGTTGAACTTAATTTGCTTGTGAGGCATGATGCTAAAATAATAACTGCAGAGGTCTACACAGATAAAAACATTAGTATTTTACAAGCTGGCAAAAGTTTTATTGGAATTTTGGTATTTATTCTAATTTGCTACGAAATGTTCTTATTGTACTTAATCTATTTAATCTAGTTTAAAAATGGCATCATGGTAGTCTGTAAATTATTGTAACATATATAAAAATATTTAATATAATTTCTGTCTGTTATAGAGACAAGTAACATTTCATACACTAGCAATTAAATGATGCTTTAAAAAGTAAATAATACGTATCAAAGAAGATAAGGCCAACAAATAAAATCACCGTAATTAAACCTTTGCCTGAAGTTTTTATAATTATCAATTTTCAAAATTTTTTAAACCACCATGACAAATAAACAAAGATGGGACACAATCAGCTCATGCAGTGGCAGTGTTGAGCTTGGCATTTTGGAAAACTTGAGTTTCAAAGGGTTTTGTCTCAAAGTCAAACACAAACTTTTCTGAGTTATTTTAATTCAGACATTTGTTTCTAAACATTAAAAAGTTTGCAAGAATTGTAAAATCAAAATATGCCATTAATCTTTTTGAGTTTATATACATTTTTCAGGAGGATTTTTTCCCTAGTGTCAACCAAATTTTTGTATAATATTATTGTACAGATATAAAGTTTCTGTGTTTAGCACAACTCTCTCTTCGTGTAAGACAATATGTTAATGATAATGAACAGGACAAACTCTCAACCATTTAACCTTGCTTCAAATGTCAGGGGTTTCAGCAACCAACTTTTCAGAAAATAAGTGCAGTCTCTGTAAGAAACCTTGGCTTCACTGAAATGAAAAGTAATTCTAAATTATCCTAGGTGACCTCTGGTCAAGTGTAGTTTCGAGTGAACTGTTGTTGACCTGTGATTCAGGACAGAGTTACTCATTAGTAAATATATATTACAAAGTAGTATATTAAAACATAAAATTTAATGTTAAAAGTTTCCTATAAAGTAAACTAATAGAAAAATCCTAGATATTAACAATCATGTTTTAAATCATGTTTTGATTATTTACGTTTTTTAATAGCCTTTTTTGGGCAACTGCTCAGGAGTTGATTTTAGTTCTAAAATCATGTGCTGTATTTTTTGTAACTATAAATGTATTCTTTATACTCACTATTATTATTGTCCTCTTAGTTGTGCTGTTAAGAATCATATATAAGGCCTTTTAGCTTCATACTAATGCTTGCAGACTGTATTTAATAGATGTAAAGATTTTTTAAACACAGATAGGCATCTGGTGGTAGGTTTTGTGCAGCCATGTCTCCCACTGATTTAAAGTGCAAGTAAAGGACTGCCTATTGTATAATTGTTGAATTGAATATCTGCTAAATGTACCCCAAAAATATTTTTGAAGTTAACAAGATGATTTTGTGCTGTCAAACTTGTTACTAACCAGTTGCTTTTAAAGAAAAAGGAGAATGTGTCCTAATACATGACTAAAAGTCAAATAAGTATCCCAGGCTGTGCACAAAAACACATCTAAAAGGCAAAGAATTCTTTTATCTTCCCGAGACAAGAGAAACATTTTTAAATGTCCCCAAGACATAGGGAAATCTTTTCTTTTT
>VXAK01016519.1:0-14179 GCA_013399435.1 Arenaria interpres
AAAAATAAAACATTTTGGCATGAATCACCTAAGCAGTACAGATTCTATGAAACTTAGTTGCGAGTTATATTTATAGTGGTTACATTTGTATTTATTTTTAGAACTACTATTTGAAGATTAATGGCTTGACTAGCTATATGTGCAGTACAACTGGTCCAATTTTTCACGATCAGGATAAAGCTAAAGATTTAGTATTTTTTTCTCCTCTTTTTGCTTATTTTTCTAACATCTATAGTACTTTTTATTAGTTTAGCTATTATTATAATTTATCTCTATTTACATATGACTTACATTTCCAGAGATGAAATGTAGATACTGCCAATGTAAAATTTGAATTGTTTTCTCTGTTTTCACAAGCAAGTAAGCAATTTATGAAAGATCTGGAATGCTTAATTATAGCATCTAACTTCGGTCTAATGTTAATATTTTGAAAACTTAGCCTTCATAAAAATAATTCACCGGACAGCAGGGAAAAGAAGGTGCCTTTGAATGTCTTCAGAAAAGAAAAATAAAGAAAAAAAAAATCAAATATTTCTGCTTTAATATAACATCTAAATTAGATGCTTAAATTTAGCAGACTAGATCCTTGGGGGGAATAAAAAGTTTGATAATAAGGCTGATAGAACTGTGATGACTTTAACCAGAAATCTAATACAGTACCTGGGAAAATCTTGCTAGCCTACACAATTATAGGAAGGTAGGTAAAATGTTCAAATGAACTAACTTTTGAACAAGATTATCTTAATATAAAAGAGTTTTAGCATAAATTTCATTGGATTATGGATTAGATGGATTAGACTGCTATTGTCTCTTATTTAAACCTGGCTAAATAAATCCATTCAAGTATTTGAATTTTCACTAGCAACAATTAAATGCATTAAAACCTAGAGTGAAGGTGAAAAAGACCCCCCAAAATTGATCCACTTAAAGCCATTTGAAGTAATTAAAAATGAATAATGAATTTAAAACAAATCTATTGTGCTTTGGACCATGTTCTGACCAAATATGATTAATCGTTTGCTATATGTATATGTTTCTGGTGACTCATATCAATTGTTTTGCACTTCATTTTTGTTTAGTTACATTGATTGTGGCATTACATCATCAAGTTCCAACATCTTACAGGTTGCAGTAAGCAGTTTTTCTTGACTACATGCTGAAGGATAAAGTCAATTCACTAAAGTCGACAAAAAAATGGTCAAAGCCATAAATCCTCTGTGACTTAATACTTGAACTGGTTTGGGGTTTGTTTTTCTTCATATGAATGAAAGTTCTTTCTCTAACCAAATACACTAAGTTCTGCACCAGCCTTGTGCCTGCCACAGTTTACTGAAAACATTTGTCCAAACTTTCAAAGAACTTATGATTTGCTGTACTGCATGCTGTAACACCTGTCTTTTAAACACATCTCTGCTGACATATCTTTGTTGCTCTTTCTCCTTCCTCTTTTTCATAAGTTCTAAATGTTTACTTTACAAACATATGAAGTTTAACCAATAAAAAGATTAAACATGTCTGAAAGGGACATGAGCTTTGACAACAGGAAGTACTGACAAGATTGAAATACCTGAAGTTTAAGGGTTTTTCTTATAACAATATGCATGTCATTAGAGAATTATACACATGGATACTCAGGATTCACAGCCAGGGATATATTCTTCAAGATAAATACTTATACTTTTTCTTTCAAAAGACAAACATGATGAGAAATCTCCATGACAAAAGAAGTTGTTCTGTGAAAAACTTTAATACAGGTAATTTTTCTTCAACTACTTTTGACAAGGGAAAATCTTGATGACAGCCCCAAAAATTATCAAAGTGACATCCTCATCTCTGATGTAGACAGTTTTATCTAACAGAAATAAAGTATTGCATATAGAAGGGTTCAAAAAGATGCGATCTCTGTTCCTAAGCAGACAAACAAGTGCAAGCTTTTCCAAGCAATATAGAGCACGCAATTGATTCTTATTGATCAGTCCCTACCTCCATTATAGTACTTCATGTGAATCTACAAGACATTGAGGTGCTGGAATGTAACCAAAGAAGGGCAACGAAGCTGGTGAAGGGTCTGAAGAACAAGTCTAAGAGGATTCTACCTGAGGGAATCAAGGTTGTTTAGCTTGGAGAAAAGGAGGTTGAAGGGAAATCTTATCATTCTCTACAACTACATGAAAGGAGGTTGTAGGGTGATGGGTGTTGGTCTCTTCTCACAGGTAACAAGTTATAGGACAAAGGGAAAAGGGCTCAAGTTGCAGCAGGGGAGGTTTAGATTGGATATTAGGAAAAACTTTTTTACCAAAAAGATTGTCAAGTACTGGAACAGGCTGCCCAGGGAAGTGGTTGAGTCACCATCCCTGGAGGTACTTAAAAGAGGGGTAAAAATGGTGCTTGGAGATACAGTTCGATGGTGGGGTTGGCAGTGTTAAGTTAGTGGGTGCACTCAGTGATCTTAAGGGCCTTTTCCAACCTAAATGATTCTATGATTCTATTATACTATCGAGTTCACTTTTTAAAACTTATGATACCTGGATGTTTTTTCTAAACTCTTTGGGAGTTTAGTATTATATAAGATTTTTGGCAGGTGTATATAAACCCACCAGAAAAAAAATTGGATTTATTATAAAGAATTTCATCAGGTGTGAGATGACTCTGTCACTCAAATAAAATCCCTCTCAACCAGTTTTAAGTTTCAGATGTCTGTCAATAAGTAGTACAAACTGTTATTTTAACTAGAAAATTTCAAGTTCTCCTTTTTTTTCATTTTTTTTTGGCCTCATGTCCTAAGTTTCTTCTCCTTTATGATTATAACTGGTAAAGAAGACTCCATAGAATAAATATAATGCTTACAAAATATTACAGCAAAATACCTCCAGGTGGTAGAGTGATTTATAAAAACATACTGTGTTTTCTAAGTTTCCATGAATCTGTGAAATACACAGGTATGAAAGCAACAAGAAGAAATTGTACTTCAAAATCATGCTAACTGTACTTTTTAATTTTTAAGTCACCCATATTGCATTTAGCTAAAAGACATGCAGCAACTAGTGTAGTTTCCTTGGAAACTAATGGATCAGGAAAAAAAAAAAAAGTACAAAACATTGGTTTATACATCAAAGCCTCTGTTTTTTGTTTATTGGTTAATTCTGTAGGCCCCTGAAAATGATTTCAAAGATTTTTATATTCAAGAAATATCTAGGATAAAAACTTTCTCAGACTTCAATCCTAGTACAAAGATTTGAAAGTATTTATGGAAGCTTTTTATTCTATTGACATACTTGCTGATGTAAGCATAAAAATTATACAAATGCCTTAATCCTAACTATGCAGAAGTGAAAAAGTATGTACTAAAACATGCAAACAAACAAACAAACCAACAAAAGATAGATGACAGGAAGAAAAAAAAATAATAGTGTGGTACAAAGATTCAGAGAAACAAATGTATATTGAGGTATTCTCAACCACTGCTGTTTCCAACTACTGAGATATTTAGCCAGTATGTGGAAATTGCCTGACGCTAATTTTTCAGATTGAAGTAGCTTTGAATAATTTACTTGAATATATTAAAAAGTATTTCAAAATTGAACAGTAAATGCATTTTTTTACACAGAGCCTCAAATCAAAATCCATTTTCAGTTTCCACAGCCTTCAATGCAGTTTTTCTGAAGTCTTCAGTGGCAGCTTCTCACACCACAGACACAGAGAGAATGGAACAGACATGAATATTGAGAAGGCAGACACTGTGTCTGCATGGGCAGGTGCAGCATGACATGAGCTTGCTCTGACCACAATCCAGTCTGGCAGGCCATATGTCAGCCATAAGCCAGGAGCCATGCGGTGGCATTCCTGTAGCACTGTGCCTTCTGAGAGGAGGGGTTTATTAGCTGAGACAAAATGCTGTGACAATAGTAGTGCAAAGTTTCTGGATTGGCACTGGCGTGCATACAGCCAGTTCATATGACAAGCAAAGGAAATATTGTCATCTATATAATGTGTCTTCGCTCTTGCTCTCTGATATTTTACATCTCATCATACTTATGCATTGACTATGCATATAGAAGTCTATGGGACCTAATGAGATGCATCCCAGAGTTCTGAGGGAGGACTGATGTAATTGCCAAACCACTCTCTGTGATGTTTGAAAAGTCATGGCAGTCAGGTGAAGACCCAGGCGATGGGAAAAAGGGCAACATTGTGCCCATTTTTCAAAAGAGTAGAAAGGAGTGCTATGGTGTCATTGTTTAAACCCAGTTGGCAATGAAGCACCACACAGCCGTTCACTCACTCCCCCTACATCAGGATGGGGGAGAGAATCAGAAGATTAAACATGAAGATGGGTTGAGGTAAAGACAGTTTAATAGGCAAAGCAAAAACTGCACAAGCAAGCAAAACTAAACAAGGAATTAATTCACTACTTCTCATCAGCAGGTAGGTGTTCAGCCATCCCCAGGAAAGCAGGGCTCCATCATGCATAACGGTTACTAGGGAAGAAAAAATGCCATCACTCTAGGCATGTCTCTCTTCCTTTTACTTCCCCCAGCTTTATATACTGAGCATGACATCATATACTATGGAATATCCCTTTGGCCAGTTTGGATCAGCTGTTCTGGCTGTGTCCCCTCCCAGCTTCTTGGGTGCCCCCTGCCTTCTTGTTGGCAGGCCAGTATGAGAAGCTAAAAAGTCTTTCACTGCTTACCATCAACTAAAATATTAGTGTGTTATGAACATTACTCTCATCATAAATCCAAAACACAGCAGTATACCAGCTGCTAGTAAGAAATATAACTCTATTCCAGCCAAACCCAGGACACCTAGGAAGTACTGATCTATCAGCCTCAACTCTGTGCCTGGGAAGATAATAGAACAGATCCTCCTAGAAGCTTTGCTAAGGCACATGGAGGACAAGGAGGTGATTCAAGACAGCCAGCATGGCTTCACCAGGGGCAAGTCCTGCCTGACCAACCTAATGGCTTTCTATGATGGAGTGACTACATCAGTGTACTAGGGAAGACCTATGGATGTTATCTATCTGGACTTCTGTAAGGCCTTTGACGCAGTTCCCCACAACATCCTTCTCTCTACATTTTACAGATATGGATTTGATGGGTGGACTGTTTGATGGATGAGGAGTTGGTTGGATGGTCGTATCCAGAGGGTAGTGGTCAATGGATCAGTGTCCAGATGGAGATTAGTGACAAGTGGTGTTCCCTCATGGTTCCGTATGGGCACCAGTACTGTTTAATATTTTCATCAATGAGTACAACAGTGGGATCAAGTGCATCCTCAGCAAGTTTGCAGATGATACCAAGCTGAGTGGTGCAATTGACATGCCTGAGGGACGGGATGCCATCCAGAGGGACCTGGACAAGCTTGAGAATTGAGCCCGTGTGAACCTCATGAAGGTCAACAAGTCAAGTGCACGGTCCTGTACCTGGGTTGGGGAGACCCCTGGTATCAATACAGGCTGGGGGATGAAGGGATTGAGAGCAGCCCTACTGAGGAGGAACTGGGGATACTGGTGCATTAAAAGCTGGATGTGAGCCAACAATGTACACTCACAGCCCAAAAAGCCAACCGCATCCTGGGCTGCATCAAAAGAAGTGTGGGCAGCAGATCAAAGGAGGTGATTCTCCCTTTCTACTGTCCTCTGGTGAGACACCACCTGGAGTACTGTGTCCAGCTCTGGAGCCTCCAACATGAGAAGCACATGGACCTGTTAGAGCAGGTTCAGAAGAGGACTACAAGAATGAACAGAGGCATTGAACAGCTTCCTATGAGGACAGGTTGAGAGAGTTGGGGTTGTTCAGCCTGGAGAAGAGAAGGCTCTAGGGAGACTTTATTGTGGCCTTTCAGTACTTGAAGGGGACTTATAAAAAAGATGAGGCCACACTTTTTAGCAGGGCCTGTTGTTATAGGACAAGTCGTAATAGCTTAAAACTAGAAGAGAGTAGATTTAGACTAGATAGAAGAATTTTTTTTCTCTGGGGTCAGTGAAACACTGGAACAGGTTGCCCAGAGAGGTGGTAGATGCCCCGTTCCCTGAAAACATTCAAGATGAGGTTGGATGGGTCTCTGAGCAGCCTGACCTAGTTGAAGATGTCCCTGCTTATGGCAGGGGAGGTTGGACTAGATGACCTTTAAAGGACCCTTCTCACCCAAGCTATTCGATGGTTCTATTTCTGAACAAACTTTTCTACATACTTACATATACTCATCAGATTCTCAGACAATACATGGTTTAAAAGTTTTAAAACTTTTTCAACAAAGAAAGAAGAAGAAGAAAAAAGAAACTAAACCAGCAGCTCACCAGTGTTCCATATTCACATTTTCTGACTTTGCTGCAGCAGCATTTATAACAGTGAATTTTCAATGCAACATATGCATTTCTATACTTTAATTACATGTAGACACATCCTTTTCTTACTATCTCATCCGAATGGTCTCTCAATTCCTTTTGTAACTCCAGAATGTATGTATGCATGTCATCCAGCTTCTGAAGGGCCCTAGAAAAAAGAGACGCTGTTTTTCACTAAGTGACTCAGAATTCCATTAGTAAAAGTAAGTTAGAAGATCCTAACAGCTAGCAGCAGTTCTAGTCCTCAGGCTAATAACTTTTTCTCAGTTTGTAGTGTAATGTGGAATCTGTAAGCTGTATGCAAAGCAGAGTGAATATATAGAGCACAATCCTCAGAGCAGCCACATCTCCAGATAATTCTTTGAGTCACCTACATGCACTTAGATGCCTATCCCACCAAAATATATATAACTCACATCTCATGTTTTCCTGGCTCATTGTATGGGATCTACAAAAATACTTGTCCTGAAAAGAAACTTTGTGTAATTTTAAAAGACATTGTGAATATCTAGTAACAATTACCCCTGGTTTTTTGGGGTTGTTATTTTTTTTTTATTATTTAGCTACATCTAGGCAATGCAGCCTAAGTTACTCTCCTGTTCTTTCTTCATGTTTGCATGGGCTTAGAGCACTTGATTACAATTTACGGATTTTAGAGAAAATAAAATAAAATAAAATAAAATAAAATACATGCTTGTACAATAAATGTACACTTGATAAGAATATACTTTTATTGTAGCATTGAAACAAAGAAGCTGGACTGAATAGCCAATGTGACTATTAAGCAGTATTCTTTATTGCAGCGCTGGGGTCGCACCGGGATTTCTCCTCAAGATGCTCCCACTTAACTTTTGATTACAACAGGCTTATATTTACAAAGACATTACATATTCATGACTTCTCTGCAAAATGATTTGCATAAATCAGCTTTCTAATTACATATTCATTAGATCTCACATTTCACATTTTTTTACTGTTGTCCGCTGGTTACTTGCTAAAATTAGTCACTCTAGTGGTCGTTTACTTCATCCAAGAGTCGTATCCTCTTCTTCATCAATTGTTCTCTAGGTTGTCTCTCTCCTTTCCTGCTGACTTGGCAGCTATTTCATTCACTAACAAGTTCTGTCCTTTATGGTTAGAACAGGTTGTTTACCTGTTCATTAGGCCTCGAGACTTCTTTGTATAGCAGCTAGTTCCTAACAATAGTTCTAAGATAGTTATCTAGCATAATCAGGTGTGTCTAGGCAAATTATTAACTACTTTGGCCCCAACACAATACCTCCCATCTCAGCATTGCATTGGTTACTTTTGTATGTTTTATTTGCCAATTTTTGTATTACGATCACTTTATCAATTCCATTGCTGGTATGTTGCTAGTACGGTGCTGGTGAGGGTTTCATGCAGCATGCACAGATTCAGATTAAACTCAGTTATATTCTTATTTTATTTAATACACATAAAGAATTACTATGTCTGTTGACTAAGCCAAATATTTTCTTCAGTCTTATTTTACACAGTGCAAGATATAATTTGTGAGGACACACGTTAATGTGTGCTAAAGACATTGTACAAGAAAAACTGTTTTTTTCCATTTTTTGTTTGTTTGTTTGGGATTTTTCCACACATTCACAGGCACTGGACACCGAATGTGCTTCCGAACAAGTCTTTTTTCCATCTGCCTTCATAGCTTTAGCTAACTCTTTCTTGACAAAATATTTAGTCCAGTGTAAACAAACTTATCTATTTGTCCAACAACTGTTGAAGATCCTTGTATTTTGTGTATGTGGCTAAGTCACGTGGTATGTTTTTTTTTTCCAAAAAAGAACCGAAAGGTTCTTTTTAATGTATATGTATTGATCATTGACAGATTAAATAAAACAATAAGAGCTACTAATAATTACCATTGAAATACTTTTTAAAAATAATTTTACACATCTTTGTTCTTTTTTTGATTGTCATTGTTGAATTATAGTTGACATTTTGAACACCACATGCAAAACATACATTTTTTCAAGTGTGTAAGTAGAAACCAGATCCACCATGTGCCAGTGATGATTGCCTTACCCACAACTGTGACTTACAAGATCACAATTCAAACTGTGTGGGAAGGATTTGTGGGTCCTCCACTAGTGGTGCAGGACCAAATAAATTCTTGAGCTAATAACTTTTTGTATTGGTACAAAAACGAAACACAAATTTTTCTCCAAAAGCCACTCCTTCTGGCAATAGTCTAAACCTAAGTTCTAGAAAATTCTTCATTTATTTGTAATTCATGGAATATGCTATTTTGCTTCTCAGACTTGTCTTTCTCTTACAAGGACTTATGCGTAAAAAATTATAGCTTGGTTAGAAATTATGTATGGATGGAGCAGAAAGCAAAATATGAAGCATGAAATGGGAATGTAAGCTACAAACTACCAACCATCTCTTAGCATTGCTTGTGGTTAACTAGAAAGAGATATTTAGCAATTAGCATGTCACAGCCTGTCATTTTATTTGTGGCTCCATAACTGTACTTCCTGTCTTCACAGTAGAAGTTGCTCATTCTCTTTTCTTTTATATGCCATAGCAGTATGGGTACATCACTGCCTAGAACTCTATTTACACTGGATATAGTTTGTTATTCTGTCAAAGTATTGGCATGCAGATTGGTGAGAAATGATGTGTGATCATTTCAAATTGATTATAAAACATATCACACTAATCTCACTTTAAGAAATGACAGAAAGAAGAGCTCAAATCCATGCTAATCATTTTTATTCACATGGCTGTCAGTTTGTGAATATTAAAACACTGTGACTATATACAGAATTTTCCAGAAAATGCTTGGTTTTAGAAACAATTGTAGTTGCACTTTTCAATTATTTATTGCATCATTAAAATATAAATAAGATAACACAATGCTAAAAGACAGCGTACTTTTCCAATGAAAAGAAAAGCAGTAAACCTTATCAAAAATTTTCACAGGTATAAAACCAGTACTTTATCTGACCCAAGAAAGAAGAGGGGAGGAAAGAAGGGAGAAAAATGGGAAGGGAAGGGAAGGGAAGGGAAGGGAAGGGAAAAGGCAAAGAATGGCAAAGAAAGGCAAGGGAAAATGGAGACTTCAGATGTCCTGTATTTCTGAACAGAAGATCTAATACAAATCCTGATGTAAGGTACGCAGTCAGAATTAACTATTTTGTCACATGTTGCTTCAAGTGAAAACAGTAGTCATTTTCGTGCCAAACTTCACACTAGGTAGTACTATCATCCTATTCTTAGCATTATTCCTGTTATTTTTGTTGTGTTATATTTGAAGAGCAGTGGTTAATCAGACAGTTTAGGAGAGTTTAAGATTCAGATTTGTTTCCATTTAAACTTTATCCATGACCTTGGGAATTTATTTAAGAGACAGGTAAACAGAAAGACTTCAAAGTTTAACTACAACTTTAGACATCTGGGACCAAAATGTACAACCTCAGTTAGTAACTATTATTGAGGGTACCTGAGTTTTAGCAGTAATATATCTCCCTGACCTGAGTGTTGACAGCCTAGAGGCAGGATTCTTCAGAATGTTTAGCCATCTAAAAATTAATTCCCTCTGTAGTCAGCAGAGGCCCACAGGTGAGAATAATTCAAGCTGTGAAGGTGCCTGTTTTGATATCTATTTTAGGGTGGCACTTAGTTTAATTTTAGAGATGCATTATCTCCCTTTTCACACTGAAAAAAAATCCCCATTTTTTTGCCCAAATCCATGTAACAGTTACCAAAGTATACCCAGATATCTTAATAATATATAATATTAAGTAATATATATATGCACACACACACATATAATCCTGAAATATATGAAGGTTATATTGAAAACAAAATGCAGCTAGCAAAAAAAAAAAAAAAAGGATACTCAGTTTTTACTAAATATCCTATATTTAGGGAGAAATCTTTTCTCTCCTGAAATGGTTTTTGGCTTATTTTTCCTTTCTGTTAGAACAGTGCATTAATCACTACCTTTCACTGTGATAGGGCTATCATGCTGACCAATAAAGACATTCAACTCATATAAATAATTAAACATTTTTCTTGTTTCTTACTACACTTAGCCAACAGCCTAATTTTTATGTGTATTTGCATAGTATGATATTGTGGAAACCTGATGCTTGTTTACTGAAGTTGTAGCAAGGTAATCAGTTTTCCTCATTCATTTGGAAATTCAAATATTCAAAAACTTAACAATAACTTACCAGAAGAGAGATCTTTATAGATCTCTTATTGTATCAGGCCAGAAAAAGAGCTTTTAATGCATTCTTTATCCTTTTTCATGCATCAAAATTACCTTTTCTATAGACTGGAAGTTTTGCTGTGAGTGTTCACAGGGCAACCTGAATGTCAGCACTATGAAGTCTTAGATGTCCACTATCAAAATCTTTCTATACTGTCAAAAATTTCCAACATGACTTCTTTTTGTCATAAGTGGCTTTAAGAAAATGTAAGAGACACAATATAAGCTGGCAGACAGTACAGTGCTGTGCATTAGATTTATCCTAAAGAAATACAAGTCCACTCTTTCTTTTCCAAATTCACAAAGATTACCTAAACAGAAGCCTGGTTATGGGCTGGTGTATGTTAGCATGGGCATAAAATAAACTCACAAACAAGCGGAAGCCCAGTTTTGACAAACATTGCAGACCGATCTCTTTTCAAAATTCCCTTCAGCTTTCAGGCATAAAGGAATTTCTTTGTTTATTTTTAATTTATTTTTGAAGGTGGTCATAAGTTGTTATTATTTATTTTTTCATTTCTAATGGAGTATCACAAGTGTGAGTTGCAATATCTTACAGCCTTAAGTCAAATGTTATTAAATACATCATCTACTAGTGGGTTTAGAGCACAACTTCTGCAAAGCTAAAAGTAGACTCTAGCTAATGGTTAGGGATACTAGAGCTACACAAACAAATTTTCATATGTAGCAAGACAGCATTTGATAGTATTATGGTTTTCAAAAGTGCCAGATATTGAATTTATAGGTCAGCTCAAGAGATTCAATATGAACAGTAGAAGGAATTCTGCTTCTTCAAAGTACAGGTCAGTAGTGAAATCCCAGAGCGGAAGGGTATAACAACTATATAATAAAAAAAAATGTACATGTTAATATACTGTCATTGCAAATAACATTGCACTGTAGTACAACAACAAAATCATTGAATCTTGGATTCAGAATTTAGCCACTAATGCTCATTACCTTCCATTTTGGAATGTATACACCACTTCAAATACCCAACAGGAAAACTGATTAAATACATAATAATAATAAAAAAGAAAAAAACCAAAAATGAAACCAACAAAACACTTCAGCTAAATTCAGCAATATTTTATTTCTTTTTTTTTTTGTAGGACTTGAGTAAATTACATTTCTGACAGACAAAACTGTCCTCTTTATGTTTTAGAAAGCTAATGAACATAACATAAATATGTATATGCCACATACACATATATATACACATCAATACATTCCACTATTTAACTGAACTTTAAATGTTTATGCTTTTGCAAGCAACTTGTGCATATACCGGCAAGCAATATCCTCTAGTAATTATGTCAAAGAAAATTAAAATAAATGCTGATATTTGATCAGATTAAATGAATTAGTTTCGTACCCACCTAATTACATTTTGTACACATGCATAGAAAAACTCTTAAACTCAATGGAAAATGTGTTGCCCGCTTTTATTCTTTGGATTATTAACATCTAGCTACACAAGAGGAAATGTCATACTTTTAACTTTCATTACATTTAAATTGTATAAATTATTTCAGGATTCCCATTGACATAATGTTAGGAGAAATAGATACGATAGCTAAACACTGTGATTTTTCAAGTTCTCTATTAGAAATTGCTTTCTGAAGTGCAAAGAAGATTTTGTGTGAAACAGCAGAAATTATAGTAACTTGCTTGTAGGCCTGAGTTGGTGTTCTCCTTTGGTGCTAAATATGAACTTGAGAAGAGTAAGCTATTACAGCCAGGCATAAACATTCTTTTTAGCTGATGGCTTTGCTTCTGTTGACTTAATTCTTTAAGACATTTATGTTAGTGTTTCCTTTTCATTTCTTTGAGTTTTGTGCTATTGGAAAGGGTAAGATCAGCTAATCAGTCTGGAGAGCATATGATATTTACAAATTAATAGTTCTAAATAAATTTATAAATATATTTTAAAATTTTCCATTTAAACTCATGTCGTGGTTTCAGCCGAAATCACCGCAACCAGACCGACAGATGGCTCTTCCCACCCCCACCCCCCTGAAAGAGGAGAGGAAGAGATAAGGAGATTCAAAAGTTTACAATGAACTAAACTACTTTAATGAAGAATTAATATTAAAATAAAAGAAAAAAAGAGAAGAAAATAATGAAATAGANTGACCCTTTGATCCCTCAGCTTTTATACTGAGCATGGGGCAGATGGGATGGAATACCCCTGTTGGTCAGGTTTGGGTCACCTGTCCTGTCTGTTCCTCCCCATAGATGTAACCCCTGTACATTTTTCCATTTCCGACCCTCTAAGGGGCAAATAATGAAAATTGGCTGACCTTGGTTGTTATAGCAATAAGTATAAGCAAGGGCCTCTCTGCATACCATTCCTTGGCATTTAGCACAAACATTGGTCTTATCACTCTGAGAATGAGCAGTTTTCTCCACAATATATCGTTAATTTCAGAGAGTTAGAGGAGGCCTAGCTAAAATGTGAACTTGCAGAACACAAAATTAGTCCGGTTTTACTTCAAACTGGGACAACTTACTTTCTTTTTTTTTTTAATAACTGTTATTTCTCACAGCAGGGAATCATGGAACTTCATTTATATTCATTTGGTAATAAAATATGAGCCCCTCAAGAGTTACTTCAAATGAAAGGCATTATCTCATTGCAATGCTACAGAAATAAAATCATCAGACATAAAGTCTAGTGTAACTATAACACTGTGTAATTATAACAGCTTCATGCAAAAAGTATTACAGTTATGGCAAAGAAATTGCTTAGTGTGCTTGGTCAACTACATTCTGCTAATATTTCAAGTGGTGCACATGTACCACTTTTAGAACCATAATACTTCATAAAATTCTTATAACCTCCACATGAGCCGAAGCCCAGTTTTTATTTTTAAACAGAACAGAATGCACTCAATCATCATAGATAAAGCATAGTTACTTGCTTCAGGAACTCCTGACATGTCTGTTCTGTTATTTTTATTTGTTAAAAAAGGTGGAAGAATGTACTTGTCAACTGTGATATAAAATCAATAAAGTTATTGAAAAAAATACCAGAAGAGAAACTGTCAGCAAATAGATAAAATAAGGAAAACATTGTAGGAATCTTCCCACCAGTTAATAACTTTGAGCATTAATATATATTAAAGATAGAATTAGGTCTGTCAGATTTCAGATCCTACATGGTTTTTCCGGATATAGATACATATTAATAATACAAAAGTAGAATTTATATGGAGGTATACCATGACCTGACCACAAACTGCATGATAGAATTTAGATTATACTTTATAATCCATCATCTGAAAAACCTTCATTCTGAATAGTCAAACAAAAGAATTAGCAAATTTTTGTTTGTTTGTGTTAAAGTATGTAAAAGAAGGAATTTGTGCTCTACCACTTAGTTTAGCAAACTTGTCCATGCTCTGTTAAAAAATATCATGTCAGACTAATTTCTTCTCGCTCACAAGAAAACACTCAACCTCCAGGCTCCAGGCAGGAGAAGAGGAAGAAGGAGAAGGAGCACATTACACACAACTGCTATACAGATGAACAAAGAAAAGAGACAGAATATAATTAATGAATCA
>VXAK01016521.1:220-14057 GCA_013399435.1 Arenaria interpres
AAAAAAAAAAACTTAGTTAAAAGGGACAACAGAAAAAGGCTTATTCTGACTCCGTTCATTACAAAAAGCTGACACTAGAGGACAGAAGAGGTATAGCTGGGACGTGCTCTCATGTATGTATTTGCACCTAGACTGTTTCTCATCAGGGTTAGGATGAGATCTCTTTTTAGAGTCTGCAACTTGCCTCTAACTTAAAAAAGGTTTTTTCTCTCCACTGGATTTTTATAAGAAGTTTTTTATCTCTCTGCTGCACTGCAGTTCTGATGCTGATGCATGCTTGTTGCAAATGAGCCATGAGCACTTTTAACAAGCTTTTGTGGCTTGGAAAAAATGTTCAAATCTGGATGGCTAGTGTGAAGCACCTTCATTTTGATATGTAATTGCCTCATTTTTCAAAGATGGAGAACAACCCCACTCCTGCTCATCAGTGGGAGTAACAGACACTCGCTGTGGTTGAAAAAAAAAGACTTCACTACTGGGTTTTAGACTTTTGATCATAAGCGATTGTGTTTTAACTATCACTATCCAGATAGAAGGCAATTAGGGAATAAGATGTATTAATGTGCCGCCCTCTCCCTGGGATGTGGGGTGAGAGTCTGCGTCTCTCGTTCAGGGAGGAAGACAACACTTCTCACTAGTTTCTTCTGTTGTCACACTAATTGGTTAAGAGGTGCTGCAGGTATTTACATCCCGGGTTAAATGTCCTCTAGTTCCTCGGTTGCATTTGTTTGCAGTTTTGGGCACATCATCCTGCTGTAGGGAACAGAGATACACGGGGAGAGAAAGCTGCTAAGGATTTTTATAAATAAAAATAAAGGTTACGTGTGTAGTGGAGGTCAGGCACTTACACAGGACAAAGCTCTTTCATGGTAAGACTTTGGGGATACATGGAGTCTACAACTGAAGGAGGAGAGGCTGGCTTTTATCCTGCAATCAGTCCAAGTGAAATAAAGCTGCCTGCTGCTGTGTCCAGATCCTTGGAAAACAGCAGGAGGCTTCGATCCAAGAGGGGAGAAATAAATCCACAGGTCTCATTCCTGTTAATTCTGTAGTGGAGGAATTTTTCCCCATCTGCCCACACCTCCGCTTCAGTTAAGGTGATAGTCAAAAGAGTTTTGCTATACCTCTCATGCAGACCTTCACTTCGTTCACCATTTAAATCAGGACCTAGATTTTCACTCCTTTAAAAAACTCCACAAAACCCACCTGCAAACAGTCATTTAAAAGAAGCCCCCTGCCCTCATCCCTCACCACTTCATCAATTGCTTTTTTGCCCTGTGATAAGAGCTTGGGCATTTCTCTTCTCCCTTGGCTCAGCAGCAATATCACGCGGTGTTTCAGATCTAAGGATTTCTCCTTGTTATGCCAGAGGCAGAGCAGATTATGTCTGTCACACTGATGGTTCCAGAGGTCCTGCACCAGCCGAGTCGTGCACGGTGCATCACACTGCTGTCACCAGGCAGCACTGCCATGCAGCAGTGCTGGAGTCAGAGCCGCACAGCAGAAGGCAGTCTAAGAGCACCAGCCTCATAAAACTATTTTCATTGCCTGCAAGACAGGCCCAAATCATTCCTTTCTCTAGGAAAGAACATCTTGTAGCCTACAGGTAAAAGCAGACTACACAAAGCAGACCAAAATGTGAGGGATCAGGCTGCCAGGTCAGTGGGCGTTTGGGTGAAGGCACTGGCTGTACTCACCACTGTCTCTTTTCTAGAGGAACTGGACAATAGAGCAAGGTGGAATATAGGACAACTGAGCAATCATCTCATATAATCTCACCATGTGATGTGATATAGGATGCAGTACGTTCTGGAGATCAGGGTTTTAAACAGGAAATGTACATTTCTTCAGCTGAAGACTTGAGTTCTTTTTTTCTTGTTAAACCTTCTGTAGCTTTCTGTTGGAGGTGGAAACCTATTAAAAATCAGAAATATACATTGTGGGTCTGCTGATTTTTGATTATTACCCCACAGGAAACTCTGTAAAGCCAACGTGTATGTGTGTGCATGTATATGCATTTACATGAATTTTTTTAAGCTGTGTGAGGACTCCAAGAACAGATCCTCTTTCAGTCCTTTGTTTCTTTTTGAACCATCTCGTTTTCTGTGGGATGTTTCATGGTTTCTGATTTCCCTGTTAAAGAACACACTTTGAGAACTTTAATTCTGTTGTTGCAGGCACTAAGGCCCCGGTGTCCAAAGATACATAGGTCACTGCAATGGGCAGGGATGCAGCTTTTGCTGAAGGCACCTGGTTTGAAGAAACATGAGGAGGTTCATGGGAGCACCCGGCTGCAGCATGTGCTGCCTTGAGGAAGCAGAACGTACCCTTATCCTCCTACCAGGCTGGGTCTACCTCCCAAGCGTCATAGCAAGTTAGTGTCTAGGTTTGTTATGGATTAAAACCTTGCCTTGGTGAAGCAAAGTATGAACTCTCTGCTGAGGTTCGAGTGCTCACAGGTTATTTTCAAGTGTGGCAGGTATGGACTGATTAAGTGTGAGTGAGGACCTGGAAGAGCAGATGAGGAGTAACTGTGCTGTCCCCATCCTGCGCTGCCTGTTTAATAACCTGCAGGTGGTACCTGTGCCAGCGTAAAGCCTACAGACCTTTCTAAAAACACCTCTCCAGTGGATACTTCTCATGCTGGCTATTACCACTTTTCAGGACGCACTAAACCACAGGGTAACTTTTGAAGTTGTCAGGCGGTTCTCTGCAAAGCGAGAGGGCTGGTCTGTCCCTCTGCCACCCTCTCCCCAGGCGTCAGGAGCGTTGCAGGGCACTAGGCTGTCACTGGGAGTCATGTCTGGGGTCACCACTGCCCAGTGTGGCCACCAAGCACGTGACAAAGGATTCCACTTCTCAGGACTTTTCAAGAAAGCCAATTCTTTTCTTTCCACTGAAGACTGTGATATATATTCATGTTGGCTAACTATGCAGGGAAATCAGAGGCAGCCTTCCCAAAGGTTATTTGCCATATGTCTAGAAACCACAGTGTGTAATCGAGAAAAAGAGAGCTCTTCTCACGTAGTGTTTGTACATACAGATTAATATATACTGGGGTTAAAGCAAACACTTTGTCCAATAAACTCATCGTGTTTGCTTGTTGGTTTTATGCACCTTAAATTGTGCATGGGTTTGCGTTTGGGAAACAAAAGCAGCAATCAGCAGCTCTTGGCTTTCGTGTATCAGATCTTTTCTAAATGGAATGCAAATACACTTTTGTAATATTTAGCTCTGTGTTGACATCATTTATTATATTCTTTCCTAACCATCAGTGCTGGTCACATCAGTAAAACAGTAGGGGCAAAGTCAATTTATTTTTTTCAACCTGTATTGCTGTAACTCATTACCTGCAGGTGTTAAAGCTTCATTTTCTTCCCTGTTTATTGAGCAATGAAAGTAACTCACTTCATGTCTTATTGATTTTGAGCATTTCCGTGTTCATATTGATTTGGGCAATTTTCACTTTTCTTTCTGGATCTCTCTAGTACTCCTGCAGGCAGGTTATATAAACTGCAAAGCTCCCATGCACCAGAGTTATATTTGATTTGCAGCCATGCAGAGACAGCTTGATTAAACCATTTTTCTTTTCTACTCCTCAAGAAAATATTTCCATTCCTACTGAGCTCTTACTAAAACCAAATTTATATAGAAAGTCAAGATTTTCTTGGATCTAACACCAGCTGGCAGTGTTCATCTAAGTATGAAGATTTGCATTTTATGGGTTTTTAAAATCTCTTATTGTGCTCCGGTTCTACAATCCTCAACAAAAGCGGGGGGTGGAGTTGGTCACAATATAATTTTTATGTATTTTGTATATAACTGAACCAGAGTTACTCAACCGTCTTCAGTAGGAACTGACAGATCTTGCTGCAGCAGGGGCAGTGTATGAAAGCACCTGGTGCCCTAATGATTGTCACAGACAGAATCCTGCAAAGCCACGCTGGACATTGCAGGGTGTCGCTTCTGGCTGCTGCTCTGCCAGCATCCCAGTGGTGCTGGAAAGGGTTAGTTCCTAAGTCTGGGTTGTAGGGAGATGGCCAGCAGGGCACCAAAGTGCTTGCTAGGTGCTGAATAACCACTGACAGCAGAGAGCTGCCCGTGCTCACTGCTGTCAGCCCTCCCTGTTTATCGGCGGTGTAAAAGCACGCAGAACAAAGCGAGGGAAGTACACTGGAAGCGAAATGGATAGGAAGGCGGAGGAACAGGCTTTTCTTTGTCTTTGTGCAAGGTTTGTAGGAAAAGTTTTAAAAGGCCTGAATACCTGGCATTTGTCCACCTCAGAGGTGGTCCTTTTGCAGATGAAACTGCTCTCCAGGGTCTAGATATCGGATAGTGCTCTGTTGTCAGGAGTGTGAGAATTAATCTTTAGGGAGGAGGAGAGGGGGAGAAATGGTCCTTGGAAAGAACTGCGTAATCCATGTCCAGAAGAGGGGCACCAGCTGCTGACGTGATCACTTTGAGATCATGGAGGAAAGTTTAACTGAGAACACAGGAATGTTTTTTCCGAGACAAATAGGCAAGTGGATATTTAGGAAAGCAAAACAAAACAAAAACCTAGAGTTTGGCAAAAAGCTTATGAATGGTTTGAATAGTCAGCAGGTGAAAAGTTTGTGTGTTGGTGGTAGTGCCTAAGTACCTGGTGATGTCAAACACTCTTCAGAGAGTGCCCCCAGGCAGCTTGCAACCATTTGTTAAGTGCATATGTCCCTGGAGCATTCCTGACATCCCTGCACAACTTCTTCCACTTTTTAATGGAAGGCTCCATCAAAACAGAGTCAGTTCCAGGATATGTATCTTCCTCAAAGGGAGGTTGTGGGTACTTCCCATACACAGGCATGGGAAATTGGAGCCAAAGTGACCACTCACGCCTGTGCTGGAGTCAGTGGTGGATCTGGAGATGGAGAGTTTTCTGCTGGCACAAGGGCCGCTCTGCAGGCAGGGTTCCATCCTTGCCACGGGTCTGTGGTACCATTAGCTGATGCTGTGGAACATTGCCAAGTAAATTGGCCTGTGTACTCCAGTGTATTTATTATTCTCATTGTTCCCGTTCCAATGGCCTTTGTCTTGCTTAAGTAATGCAGTAGTTTTAGCTACCTTCCTTTTGGTTTCCAGTGTAACTCTAGCCAACTTTCCTGTGATAATTCAGTTGCATACCCCCGGCTTAGGAAGCTTATAAACCTCTCTTTTCACAGTGCAGGTAAAATTGTGATTAAATCTTTCTTGCTTATCAAAATGCACTCAGAAAATTGAGTTATTTCACATTTTTCTGAGCTTTCATTAATATAATGTTAACAGCTGTACAGTGTTACTTTTCATATTGCACACGCTCATAATTTTTTTCACCAGCCATGCTGGCCTCCCTGTCTCTGTCACGAACTCTTTGGAAACAGGACAGACTTTCCAGAATTCTTTATTATTTGTGAATGTCTTTACAACCTGGATAGACTTGCACAGAGCTGTTAATATTAATTAGGCCAGCAAGAAAAGGAGAGATCTGAGTTTTTAGGGGTTAAGGTATGAAGAGATGCAAAGCAAACAGGTGGCAATTCTTCCAATAGACATATATTTGATGCTTTGAGCACTGTGTAGAGGAAGCAGCGCCCTGCGTAACTCTCTGCCAGCTCCCCCCCCATCACAGTCAATCAGATGTGCATGCAAATTAATGAGCCCTTTTTCAAACAAGTCCTTAATCAGGAGCTGGTGCTGTAATAATTATATCCTAGTTCCTCGAGGGCTTGTTGAAGTAGTTACTGATTTAAGGACATCTTTGGCTTGAAAGTGCATATGTGAGGGAGTATTTGGAAAGCAGTAAGTAGCTTTAACCTTCTCTGAGGCCATGTTTATTTGACTGTAATATAAATCATGTAGCACTGTAAGGTCAGACTCTTCCAACAGCTGGGAAAGGTTGTTCCTCCTGTGTATTCTGGTATAAGCGAGCTAAGTTTAGTGTCTGAAGAGGACGCACCTTGGGAGGGTTTGCTATATTTAAGAGTTGGTGTCATCTTCTAGATCAATAGCTCATTTGGGAGCACGTGCACAGATTTCATAAAGTGTGTTTCTGCAGAGACCAGGGAGAAGGACCGCCTGCACGTGTGGTGTTACCTTCACAGTGAAGCCACACCACAAGAAGCTGTACATAATGCATGCTAAAGGTAAAGCTCAGTGATTGGGATGGAAGATGAGATTTCTGGCAAATAAAGAAATCATAGCTCATCAGAAACTAATTAGCTCCTACTGTGTCAGATGTCGTGTGCAATATCTTAATGCTGAAGTTAAATGGCTGATCCTGCAGGCTACCTGCTGTATAGTAGAAGGGCATGTGTTTTAGATTATTTGGTCACCTGTACCCAAACAATGACAGAGCTTCCCCCAGGCTCATTTAACAGAGGCCACTAATGGTCAGGGTGGTTTCTTCTTCCTGCGCCTTGCAAGTCTGGCACTGCTGGTTTCAGGGATCTGTGAGAGTCGGCGTATTGCCAGCGTTCACCAGAAGGATGGTTTGCAGGTGGATTACATTTGTTGTACTCAAAGGCAATCAAGTTTCTTTTGAAACCCAGGGAGTGTTTTCCATACCTTAAATTAAAGAAGTTCCATCTACGTCAAACCCTTGATTTCCAGGAAAGATGAAGACTGTTCAGCAGGATTATATCAACACTGGATTTTTTTTAACCTAAGCACTATCTGACTAAATGCAAAAGTCCTAGCCGAAACTGCTGACCTTTTGCATGATTACAGCCTCTGCCCTGCTGAAGAACCGTAAATGAATCATCCTGCAGTGAAATGTAAACAGGATGCTGCCCTTACGTTACTTCTTTGTTTACCAACATGTACTCATCTGAACTGCAATGTTATTAAATTAGGTGACAACAGCAGCTTCTAGCAACACAGGGGTCCAGGCTCATGGCTGTGGGAGTGGGTATTGCTTCTCTTCTAGACCCCCTTCTTCCAAGCACAGATGGAAGTGAAGGAGTTCTCACTCCCTTCTACTGGGTCTAATAGTCTTGTTTTGAGACTGGTTAGGATAATAATTAGCAGTAATGTCTGAAGTGCATGGAGTGCATGATCTGGGACTCTCTTCCTTTTGTTCAGGTTTCACCTGGAACCACAAAACCCAACCAAATCTCTCAGCAAAATGAGAGTTGTCTCTCTCTTCTCCTGCCAGGTTTCTTACCCACATGAAAGTGAAGGAGCAAGATGCCAAAGTAAGTCCTAAAAGTTCAAAGAACATGAAACAGGGTAGCCAATATAGCTGTGCTGGTTTGGTTATCCACACAGGTTGGCTGTGTCTCCACTATGCTTCCCCATGCTTCTTTTCTTTCTGCTCAGTGTGGGTGAAGACATGGAAATCCAGCTTTGCCCTGTCTCCTGTAATAGCAATTGGAAAGCAACCCAGTGGTGGATTGAAGGAAAGCAAGTAGCAGCTGAGCCAAAATGGTTCAAGAATTCCTTGGGTAAATAATAGAAATAGATAGAATGCACAAACTCTGATCCAGGAAAGCCTCTAGGTACACAATTTTGGAAGCTGAGGTAATGTCCTGAAGAACTGTCACTATGGGGCCATTCTTCTTGCACCCACACTTCTGTTCCTGGCTGCTGGGGGAGGCAAAGTACTCAGGTGGACCTAATCCAAATGTGTAATTGTTCTTATGGGTAGATTTGGTGAGGGTTGGTTTCATAACAACAACTTCAGTTTTTGTGCTGAGTTGACTTTATTATATCTTCAGACTCTGATGCTTGTGATTAGCATTACTGGCCTTTAGGAGGGGGCATTGTTTTTTTATGCTCTGGTTATCCTGCAACTGTTTCAAGGTCTGGTGTTCTTAAAATAGTTTGCTTGGTAACTGGCTGGCTTGAAAGCCAGCACCAATACATAGCAAAATTATAGTATGGTGTGAAGGCAAATAAAGAGAGAGACCAGTGAAGTCTGTGGATAAAAAATTTTTGTAGATACTTTAGGGAGCAAAGACTTAAAAGGGTACAAGGATATGTTGGTATTTGTAAAAACTGAATTCTCAAATTCACCTGTAGTAACTCCTAGGAGTCTCTGTGTCTTTTGCTCCCAGTTTACGCACTTTTGGACAGTTCTTGTGTACATTGGATCTTTTTTCATGAGGGGAGATGATTTAAAGGAGGTTGAAATCCGTTTGTGAGTCCCAACTCACAGCACAACCAAAGAGTTCAAAGATTATTAATGATCTTTCTGAATCAAAATAGCTCATGTTTGGCTTGGATTTTTTTAAATTTAAACTGGATAATCCTGGAGCTAGTGCTTCAGGATGCTTGAGTTTGTTTCTTGCCCTGCTACTTTCCTCCTTGAAACAAATTTGGCTACAAAGCAAAGTGACTCTAATTTCCAACCCAAGCATAGAATTGAACGGGATGGTAGGAAGTGGACACAGGAATCTGAAATAAGTCTGAAGCACAACTTGTGGGAGCCGGTGACAGACGCTGATGAGTCTTCTCTGGTCCCGCCTGGTTGCATGCATATTTTTAGTTATGGACTTCAGTTTGGATGTTCCAGCGGGTACCTTAAATGCTGTCTGGACTCTAAAAGTGTCATGGAATGGAAATCCTGGCTATGGAGTTGTCACTTGCTCAGGAGACAGAAAATGTGGGAGCAGGAGCACAGAAATGGATCTTTTCTTCACTAGATTTATACAAATGAGCAAATCTCCACAGGAAACATCAGGTTATCTTTTTTCCTCTATCATCTTTCTTGGGATTGTGAGAGGGGGAGAGAGCTGTTTATTTTGTGTTTCTTTTTTACGTAGGTGGATTCTAGGAACCACGTTGGGTCCTTTGTAAAATATGATCTGCGCTGAGGCTTGTTTACTATCTGCAGGATGACAGGAGTGAATCTGAAGAGTTTTCACTTAAATTAGGGCTTTTTTTCTACTGTAGTTTTGAAAGTTTGCATGTTCACATGAACATGTGTATGCAGTGTTAAGGGACATGGTGTAGGGGATGACTTTGTAGAGTAGGGTAGTTGGTTGGACTCAATGATCCCAAGGGTCTCTTCCAACCTAGACAATTCTATGATTCTATGATTCTATGATACTCTTGCCATTCATGAGAAGGAGAATAATGTTCCAAAAAGGCTCTTTATGTGACTTAAAATGTTCAGCTGCAAAGAACACTTGGACCATGAAGAGCTAAGGTCAAGTCTCATATGCCAATAAAAGGATAGTTTTCAAGTTTTGGATTTGAAAAGTTTAATGCCTTGTCATGGGACCTTTCTCAAAGACAGTGAAATTTAATATCTGCAGCAGTTGAGCTGGGGAACAAGAGTTTCCCCCTTCGCAACTACAAAGATAAATTCAATTGCAGTTACAAAGTGACCTTGTGTCTGTCATGTTAATTTGAGAATCCAGAGTGCAATTTTCTCACAGAAAGGTCCTGTTGTGCACATTCAATGATAGTTTGTGCCACTGTTATTCCTGTTGCTTTTACTCCAGGCCTTTTGTACCAGAAACCAAGAAAATGGCACTGATTTAAACAGTGTGTTACAAACGGCCACAAGGATTTGCAGTCTGACACTGATAATCCTGCACATCACAGCACCTTCAAAAACTTACTGTCCATTTCGTTTTGATTGAGTTTCACCATTATTTCTTAAAAAATGTATTTTGCTGAGAGGCAGTGAGCATCTTATCTAATGCCGTCTGCTTCCACTTTGTGGTAGTGGTTGTTGTGCAGTTATCTGCATTAAATACTGCCCAGGAAAATCCTAGCTTCGTGCTGATCCTTTTTGCTGGGAACTTCTGGTGCTGTGTGATTAATCGTCCTGGATGAGCCAGACGACATTGTTAGGAAGAACCTCCCTGATCATTTGTCCATTCACCGTCCCTCTTTGTCTCTGATAACCTGGGGCTAAGATACAAATCGGGGTGAAGTTTCATAGCACCGGCAGAGCCAATATGTCTGGCCATTGCTGTCAGGAAAGGGTTTTACTTCTGGGGCAGTTGCCTGCTTTCTATGTGGTCCTCTGTGCTCCAGTCCCCCTTGAATTGGCCCAGATGTTCTTGACCCCTGCTGAGCTGATTCAGCTTGATAAATTGGGGAAAAAAAACCCCAAATATATTTGATTTTTTCTGTGAAGAGAGTGGAACTGTGTCTTCTGGTGACTGTGAGCTCTTTGCTTAGCCCATCTTGTAAAATGTCTCCCTGGCTTTCAGACAATCTGTTTACATGCAATTCCTGCCTCACTGTTTTTTTTTTTTTTCTTTTAGGAAAAGAGATTGTTGATGTAGCTCTGCAGCTGAGGCTCTTCCAAGTGCTTTCATGTTAGCATGACCCGTAAGTGTAGCGTCTCATTAATCACCAACGTGATCCGAAACCGACTGAGCCAGAAGGAAGCACACCACGTGCATACAAATAGCGTGTTGTTTGGAAATTGCATGGCTGATGGAAGTGAAATGGTCTTCAGTGTGCATCTTGTCCTGACAAAGCTCATTGCTTGTTTGTTTTCTGCTGTTTTGAGCCAATGGGCTTGAACCCAGACTTTTTAATATTATGCAATGAAGTAGTTAAAAAACATTAAACAAAGCAAAGACAGTTTAACTATTTTTTAATGCTCTGTTTTTCCTTCTAACTCAGTAAGAGGCGCTTGCAATTTGTGCAAACAGGGTGATTAGGAAAAGTATGTGGTGGGAAGCCAGAGGACAGAAGGACAGCATAGGACAATTTTGTAAATGTAACAATTGTGCTTGTGAAGAGGGAGAAAATGCAGGTGACAACTTGCTGCCAGCCAGTGGAAAGGTTCAAGATTACTTCTATGTTTGCTAGATTTTATTCAGCCTTTGATTTTCCGTAGCTTCCTCATCGGTTGCCTGGTTCAGTCTGCTGCTGTGTGGTGCCAGATGATGGTTTGATCCCCTCTGGCCCTGCTCAAGCCTCCCAGCATCCATGACTGACCCTAGTACTGTGCCTGGCAGGAGGGTGGAGCATGTGCAGGGGTCAGTGCTATACTTTTCTGAATGCAGGGCCCAAGTCCTGCCATCCTGGAGGCTGGTCCTCCCCAAAGGAGGATGGTGACCTGCAAGCCCCCAGCCTTAGTACTGAAAGCGAAGCATTGGAAATGGTGTTTTCTAAAAGGTTACCTTGTTTTGTAAATACTGCTTGTGCTTCTTTCTGATTTTGCCCTGGTTCTGGTGCATACGGGGCTCAATGTGGGTGTTGATCCTGCTTTAAAGCTTGCACCCTGCTGAGTCTAAACACTTGTAGGTTTTTTTTTTTCTTTTTTTTTTTTTGGAACACACTACTCACATNATCTTAGCTGCATTTTCATCTCAATGTGCCATATCTGAGCCCTTAAATTCACAACAATAACTTCCGTCACTGCTGGATATCCCTTACTGCACAACTGTACACTGGAAATTGTTTTCCAGCCAAATTCCAGGTGAACAGACTCTTTCTGAGTTTCAGATTTTTGGGTCTCACAATTCTTTGGCACACTTTTATTTTACAATTGTTGACCTAGTTCATGAAGTAAAGTAGGTCTTTTCCATTTTAGAGACAATGAACTCTTTGGTTCAAATGTTCTTCTAATACCCTCCTAAGGTGGAAAAAGGGTGTGGGAATGAGCAACTTCTGTGGATGCTTAGCATTGTCTGTGTATTTATCAGCATAAAACTATGCAACTCTTTAATTAAATCAGATAAAACTAATAGCCCAGAGTAGTATTTTTCTTATCTATCACCCCCAAGGACACCTTTTAATGAACATAACAGCAAGTTTTGAACCTGCTGGAGCAATCTTGTCTCCTAGCTAGCACCAGGTCACCACCTGTGCTGCAATATTCCCAGACAAGGGCAGCTGACAGCGGTTTAGCCCTTGCCAGATTGCAGAGCTTCCTCCTAAATTCATGTCCCTGTAAGCTGCTCCTTGAGTGACTTGCAATGTGGACGGGCTGCAAGTCTGCAAGTGTCCCACCGCGCTGGGCGTCACTCTGCTTCTCCAGGTTTCTGTTTCTCCAAGCCACCCTCCATCTCTGCGGGTGGCCAGGGGTGCCTTCTGGCTCTGGGCTCATTTGGCACCTGGCAGAAAGGGACCCTTGGAGCCGCTTCAAGCGTTGATGTAGCTTGAATGGCGTCAGCCATGGGAAACCGAGCGCCTCCAGCGCAAGCTGCAGCTCTTATTCACCTTGGTTAGCATGTGCTACTCTGGGATGCTTCTGGCATTAACTGTTATACTGAAAACCACCCAACCCCTGTGTCAGGACGTTAGGTGACTTGGTGGCAAATGTAAAAATTCCTTTTTGTGTTCTTCCCCCCCCCCCAACTTTTCTGCTTGTCGTTTGGAAGAAATATTATATCCATGTGGGAGGACAGTAGTGCTTTCTTGCTTGTGCCACACACCAGGAGAGGCTGACCTCTTCCCTTTCGGCAAAGCCAGTGAATTTAGAATATGACAACACTGGTGGACAGCAGTGCAAGAGGACTCTCTGTTCCCACCTGGCGTGTGTCCCCTCCCTGCAGTACTTTCTCTTTCTGCAACAGCACCATGATATCCAGCAGCTGAACCTGCAGACAGGTTTTGAAATATGGAGTCGTTGATCTACCCAGGACTATTCGGTAATAATGCATCTCTGGAGTCCATCCCACCAATAACTCCGCCTAAGGTGCTTATTTTCTTAATACACTCACTTGAAATGAGTAGGAAATCTTTATCTTGTTGGGATAAAATAGAAGGTAGCTTATATTCCTAAAATCCATGACCTCATAATACATAGAAGTGCTGACATCACTTGCCATGGCTTCTTGGATACCTGAGCTTTCCCTTGCAGTGGCATAATGAGCTCTTCCTCTGTAGAAGAGGACAGTTAGTCAGGTCTTAGCCTGTTTTGATGAAACTTGGTATCTGCCTAAAATGTGAGAAGGAACAGGACAGATTAAAGGATTGGGAAGAGGCACAGTAGACAGGTGTGGGGAGAGGGGTAAAAGACGGGAGAATGCCATTTAAGAAGGCGAATCAGGCTCATGTTGTAGAAAGCCTGACTCTTCTTTCGGTGGCCAAAAAGTAATACATTTATTAAGGCTGCCTAATGTTTTCNGCCTAATGTTTTCCATTAAAAAAACTTCTTAGTTTCTTATTACTTTGACAGACTTAACTGCAGAGGCTGAGATTGTGTTTGTCAGGAATCTGTCTCAAGCTGGCTTGTGTATGTATTTATTTTTGAAGGGGGTTGGTGGAGTGTGGAGAAGGTTTTTCCTGTGAGTTGCAGGCAGGAAACGTCAGATGGGAAGAGATGTGAGTGGCTGGGAACAGCAAACCCAACGAGTGATGGTTAGCCTGCACTGGGAAATAAAAGCACCCTTGTGATGAGCAGAGAGGATTGGTTCAGTGCTATAAAATGGTGCTAAAAGAAAAGATGTAACTGGGCGCAATGGTTTAACCCAGCCAGCAACCAGAACCACGCAGCCACTTGCTCACTTCCCCTCCCTACCCCCCTCATCCCCAGTAGAAGAGGGAGGAGGGGGAAAGGAAACCAAAAAAACCCTTTGTGGGTTGAGAGACAGATAGTTTAATAGAACAGTAATGAAAGAGGAAAAGAATAACAACAACAACAATAATAATAGTAAAAGAATATACTAAATAAACTGGTACAACACAAGTTGCTCTCACCACCCAATGATCAGTTGACCAGCCTGTCCTGAGCAGTAGTTGCAGATTCCTGTCACTGCAGCAAACCCCCATTTATACACTGAGCACAACGTCTGTGGTATGGAATATTCCTTTGGCCAGCTTAGCCTGTCTATGCTCCCTCTCAGCTTCTAAGGGAAGCTGAAAGAGTCCTCACCTAATGTAAACAGTAACAACTAAAACAATATGTGTT
>VXAK01016522.1:6837-16898 GCA_013399435.1 Arenaria interpres
ACAAAGGATGTGGGGAGAGCTTTCCCAGCAGGGTGGGAGCCAGAGCCGCTGCCCCCCAAGCCCCTCGTGACCCCCCCTCTACCCTCCCCACCATGGCCCTGAACTCGCTTCAGCCAAAAAGCGATGGGATCCAGCCGAAAGCCCTGCAAATCAGCTGCTGCTGGGATGCTCAGCTCCCCATTTCTGTTCCACGGGTGTTTTGGGAAATATTTGAGGCAGCAGAGCATGCAGCCGTGCCGGGGGGGTGCAGCCATCTCGGGGTGTGGGGGGCACAGGCAGCCCCCCCCGCCTCCCCAGGCAGCGCCGCCATCCAGCTGTGTTGGCATAGAAACTACCACCGCTTTTCCACCGCGTCGCCTCGTTACACAATTCAATTAAGCACCCAGTGAAAGGGCTGCTGCCATTTCATGAAAAGGGGGGCAGAAGCTCCCAGGCTGCCGGGGAAGGAGGGGAAAGCAGGGGGGGGTCTTTACCCCAAACCAACTCCCACCCAACGTCCCGAGCAATTCCCACCCCCCCAGCCTCACCCACACCTCTTGGGACACTGGCAGGATGGGGTCCCCACGGGCAGCATCCCCTGGCGGGGGACAGGGACCCTCCCCGCGGAGGGCAGTGGGCAACCGGCCACGCTTGTCCCTTGCCCCAGCTGGGCCAGGAGCCCCCATTGCCACACGGGTCACCTCAAACGCCAGGGGGGCTGGATGCGGCACTGAGTGGCACAGTTGGCAATGCCACGGAGTCTGTGCTGGCCGCACAGGGAGTGGGGGGCACAAACCACCTGCTCCTCTCAACAGGAAAGGGATGAAATTCGCTGTCACCTTCACCTTCGTGCGGTGTCTGCAAAGGGCAGGTTGCCACCGTGTTTGACCAGTGGCCCAAACGCTGGTGCCAGGGCTGGGGGGCACGAGGGCAGGGGGAGAGGGGGGCTCTGGGCGCTGCGTGGGGGTGGCAGAGGAAGAGGCATGAGGTTGCCCGTATTCTCCAGGGTTTAATTAGCGACGAGCAATGTTGCCTCAACGACTTTCTTCGAGGGAGGACACTCCTCCGGTTAACCGAACATCTGGCCAACTAAAACACAGCTGGAAGCACTCCATGCTCCACGGGGCGCCGGCTCCCACCCCCTGCCACAGCTGAGCGGGTGCGGGGAGTGTTAATTAAACACCCTTAAACACGATGCAGCTGCTTTCCCAGGGACACAGGACCCACCCCCACCCCGGCCCTGGCACCTCCTCGGGCAGGGACAGGCTGGGGGGGCTCAGCTGCTACCAAGGGTCCAGCAGGCCCAGGCAGGAAACTCGCCAGCATGGGACGGCTCAAAACAGCAGAAAAGATGTAAATCCAAAATAACGAGGAACTAGCAGGTGCCAAAGCACCAGCAGGTGGCTTGGAGGCATCCCTGAGGGTCCCCTGGTCCTGCCCCCGTGGTGGCACTCAAGGACCAAGCGTGAAGGTGGTGCTGCAAACGGTGCCCTCAAGACCCGGGTCTGTTTGAATGGGTGACAGTCACACACGGGGAGGGGGGCTCTGTTGGCTGCAGGGGGTTGTTGGACAACCCTGGGGAGCAAACCCTGCCCAGGGAGGGTGAAATCAGAACCAGCCCAGCCAGGAAACCCAGCTGCTCCTGTGATCTGGATGGAGCCACATGCTCCCTGCGAGCCCAGCACAGAATCACGGAGTGGTTTGGGTCAGAAGGGACCTTAAAACCCACCCAGTGACACCCCCTGCCCTGGGCAGGGACACCTCCCACCAGACCAGGTTGCTCCAAGCCCCCTCCAACCTGGCCTTGAACCCCTCCAGGGATGGGGCAGCCACAGCTTCTCTGGGCAACCTGGGCCAGGCTCTCAGCACCCTCCCAGCAAAGAATTTCTCCCTAAGATCTCAGCTCCATCTCCCCTCTTTCAGTGTCAAACCCTTCCCCCTCGTCCTAGGGCTCCCCTCCCTGATCCAGAGTCCCTCCCCATCTCTCCTGGAGCCCCTTGAGGGACTGGAAGGGGCTCTAAGGTCTCCCCGGAGCCTTCTCTTCTCCAGGCTGAACCCCCCCAACTCTCTCACCCTGTCCTCAGAGGACCTCTCTTCACAGCATCCAGGTACAGACCGGCTATTGCTCACTTTGTCAACAATCCCAGAGTAATTCCTGCAAAAAAAACCACAACCAAACAAACCCAAACAACCCCTAGCTGAGCTTCGTTACAAACCCAAAGGCAGGAGGGAGGGCTGCCTTTCCAAACGCCCCCCCTGCTCAGTCTTGGGATCCAGCCCATTGCTCCTGCCATCAGGAGAACCCTTTTCTCAAACACCCCTCCAGCTCCTCCGTCTCTGACCCGTGGCCGTGCCGGGGGGACGCTGCCGGGTACGGACAAGCCCCCCTCGCTCAGCCGGGCAAAGGGGGGTTGTTTTTCTATGGCACACGGGGCCTGTTCTGAAATTTCCTGCCCACATCTCTCCCAGGAGCAGGGAGCACGAAGGGGAAGGAGGAGGAGGAGGAGGAGGAAGGCAAGTCTTGCTCATCCAGAGCATTTACCCTGCAAACACGAGGCTGGGAGAGGAATGGGTGAAACCATCAGAAACGGTTTATTGTTGGAGGGCGGCGGGGAGGTCACAGAGCGCTCCTGGCTCTTCCTCTCAAGGAGACACAGCACAATCTGTTTGGTGCAGGGATTAGGAGAGGAAGCTGCTGGCAATCTGCTCCCAACTTTCCTGTTAGTTCAGTAAATGGCCTCCTCACTGTATTAACAAAGGCGCGGAGCTGCATTAACCCCTTCAGCTCCATCCCCTCCCTAGGCCGGCTGCCCCCGCTTCCCGAGAGTGCACCACCAGGCCCAGCTTCCCCTGGGGACGGGTGGCCCGTGTCCCTCTCGCTGCTGGGACTTTTAGGAGCAGAACCTGCAGAGCCCAGAGACGTGGTGCTCTCCTGGGCCACGGCCACGTGTCCCAACCCTGTGTGACAGCGCCGACGCAGAGTCCTGTGCTCGCAGGAGGGGTCCCTCCGAGACCTCACCGGGAGAATCCAGCGTTCCCTCCTAGGAATTACAAATTAAATAGGGCAAAATGAAACGCGACGACACCAGGGAAGCGTTGGACTGAAGGAGCCTTGAAGGAAAAACGTTGCACAAAAGGCTGCAGAGCGTGGGGACGAAGAGAAGGCTCTCTCTGGTGGAACAGGCGCGCACTGCAGGGCTCCCAGGCTGGTATCCCACAGAAATGGGTTTTTCTCTTTGCCTGGAGAAAACACATCCCAGGGGTGCGGAGCAGGACACGGCCCCGTCCTGTCTTCGCTCCGGCGATGCCAAGGGTTCGGCTCTCCCAAACACGGGCCGGGGCAACTGGCACCTTCAGGGTGGGCACAAGGAGCAGCCCAAACCCGCTCAGCCCGTTGTGGAGAACGTGGTTTGTTTGCCAAAGTTGCACCGGTTGGTAAACACGGGTCCCAGGCTTGTGGGACCCCGGCTTCATTATGAAACATTAATTAAGAGAGGGAGCAGAGTGGAACTGAGAAGGGGGCAGCTCTGACGTGCTGCCCTGAGGACACACGGATGCAGGAGGATGAGGATGCCCCGGCCAGGCTTTGGAACACCACAAATGGAGATGACATGGAAAGCGTGACATGAAACCGGAGCTGCTGCTGGCCCATCATCACAGAGAGCGACAGAGTCCCCGGGATTACTTCATATTCTCTAGCACCAGATCCCACAGCCCCAAAGGCAGTCGCTAAAAGTCTCCAAGGACCCTCTGGGTCCATCTTCTGCTGTCGCAGAAACAGGGATTAAGGGCTGTGGCTTCAAGAACGTAATAAATAAAGGTCTGCAGTGTCCTGAAGAGCATCTGCAAGCTGGCGAGTAAGCTCGCTTCCAAGAACAGCTAAATCTGGCCACCACCTGGCTGGGCAGGCAGCTCTCCAAGCGCTCCATCCTCCGACCCGAGCGTCCCGCTGAGCGCCAGACCGGCCCCCCCAGCACGGGCTCCAAAGGAACTGGCCTCCCCTCCAACCATTCACTGAGTAGAGTCTTTGGAGTGTTGGTTTAAGCAGCTTCGTGCCTTGTGTTCGGGACAGAACAAGCCTCAGGTTTGCCCCAGCCCGACCTTTCCTGTCCCCGACCCTCTGAGGAAACACCAAACACGAAGTGACGACTGGAAGCAGAACCGATCTCAGCCCATCTGAACGTCGTGAAGGTGAACTCCGATGGCGGGGCAGAGCCAACGGGGGATGACTCCTGGCTCATAAGGAGATTCCTTGCTGTAATTTTAAGAGTCTGGTCAGATTTCTGTCACCCCGGCTCTCACTCAGCTCCGCGGGGTACCAGAGACAGGCAGATCCCAACGGGAATCGTTAGCGAGCGCTGACGGCTCACGCCCAGCCAGAGGCCGGATCTTCCCCTCGCACCCAGAGCGGCTTTTCCCCGACAGGCGAAGGCAGAGCCAAGCAATCGCTCCGGACTTTGCTCAGCTGAACCGCCCTCACGGATCAGCTGGTTTTACACAGGGCGGATGGAACCGTTCTCACCCACGGCACCGAGTGTCGCCGTCTGCGGAGCCCAGGCCGGCTGTACCCTGCCCGTGTCCCCTCGGACACACCAGCCGGTCTCCTTCACACGGGGACAAGGGACACGGCAGCCCTGGCACAGCTTTGGGAGAGGAAAAGCAAAGGAATGCAGACACCAGCGAGGTCTGGAGGGCTCCCGAGGGCTCCTTCTCACCCAGGACAGTCGCTTCCAAGACCCGATGGCTCCGAGGGTGGCACTTCCCGGGGATTCGGGCAGAGCAAAGGCAGAGCTACCCCTGAAATCAAACCTAAAGCGAGTGTTTGGCTTCGGAAGTTTGAGAGTTGTTGTTTAATCCCGAGACAGCGCAGCTGAGTGAGTTTAGAATTTAAGTTACAAAAAAACAGAAAGCACTAGAAAATAATCTTGATACAAGAGCAATAAATCAGCTGAGGTTCCCCACCCTGCACAGGGAATCCTGCTCCACGATCCGCCCAGCACAGCTGGGATGCTGCCGAGGCATTGCTTCTTCCCAGCACACGCCGGGATGGCAAACTGTCCTGGGTGAAAGTCATGTGGGGGAATCCCCAGAAGTGGGAGTTAAGAGGCTGCCACCAGTTCTGGTTTTGGCCTGTTCTTGACGGGTGACGCTTCTGTGGAAGAAAAAGAACCTGGTTACAGAAACAGGGAGCACACAGTCTCCGGTCATCTCCTGCGGAAGAAACAGGAACTCATTATCCACTTCTCCGTAGAACAACAAATGCTCGCACAGCTCCTGAACTAATAAAAACTTGTTATAAAGAATTCCACATACCCAGTACACCCCTCTTTTTCACCTGAAGAATTAAACCAGTTTCAGAACGCACCCGGCACAACCTCAGCAAGCCCCAGTGACACCGACGCAGGGCAGCCTGTGTTTGGCTCTCCTGCTGCTGCCGGGGCTGGCATCCGACCCACGGTTACCAGCAAATAAGTACCAAAAAGGACCTAGCGCCGTTCCCCCCATCCCAGATTTCTCCTGGGCAAATTCCACACAGAGGAAATGGCTTCTCACAGCTCCTGGGTCCCACAAACTGCGAAGTCCTGCTCCTGCAGCCGATGGTTCAGTGTTATAGAATCACAGACTCACAGAATGGTTTGGGTTGGAAAAGGGCCTTAAAGCCCACCCAGTGCCACCCCCTGCCCCGGGCAGGGACACCTCCCACCACACCAGGTTGCTTCAAGTCCCCTCCAACCTGGCCTTGAACCCCTCCAGGGATGGGGCAGCTCATGCTCCGACAGTCCTGGGGCGGTGGGACTCCAGCGGGCTTCATCCAGCTGGATCAAAGCCACCGTTGGGACCTGCAGCAAGGTCACAAGAGCCACGAGCTGTCACGGACCTCAGCGAAATCCAGTTTTGTGCAGCACAAATGCTAATATCCATGGCCACAAAAAATTGTCCAAGCACATTGTGGTAACACACAGGGGACCAGTTTGCTGTCAGAAAGCCCTGCCTGGGCCAAGCAGGGAGCCGAGGAAGAAGCTCCTTGTGGAGCTTCACAAGGGAACACACACTGGGTGTTTCAAGGCCGCTGGTGGACTCACAGCAGGTACAAAGCACGACTTAACAACAGCAGATGGAACAAAAAGCAACTCTTCAAGAGGAATCAAGTAGAGCAAGAGGCATCTATTAGATGCCACCCGAACAAAGAGCCTAGAGCCTGGGGTCCTCTTATGGAAAGGGTTTGTCAGCGCCGCTGGGGGAAGCTTCCACAGCCCAGATCCACCAGGACGTTTGTATTCCTTCCCGTTTGCCAGGACAATACTTACAGCAGAAGGGGGGTCTTATGTTCTAGAGAAGAACTCTAGAGAGAGTTCCATACCCTAGAGAGCTCTATGGAACCATGAGGAAGGAGGAGAAGCCAAAACTGCAGAGCATACAACAAAAGCCTACCTGGGATCTTTTCCGGGAGTGGCTCAGAAGGAACTTCTGGAAGCTCCATCTGTTCCTGCAAGAACATTAAAGACGACACATGACACATACCCCACGAACCGGGCAGCGGCCACAGACCCTGGAGCCAGGGTTTTGTGTAAAGACTCTGGGAACAGAAGAATAATCAGAGATTTCACATCCGGACTTAAATCTGCCGCCAGAGCTGCAGGAAGGGTTATGGGCTTCAGTACTGCCCAGTACACGAGAACAAGGGTTATTTTAACTATTAAATGAGACTTAATGGGACCATGTATTATCTACGAGTCTCCTCTAATCAACGCTAGCTGCAGATTCTCTCCCTTGGCTGCACATTTCCTACAGTGAAGCCACGTGCAGCCTGTGTTTGGAAGAGCCACAGGCACCAGAGAGATGGGGGATGGCACCACACTGACTTCTGGAATCTGGGCACCACTCGGGACTTTCAAGATCTTCATTTGGTGAAGTGGAAGAGATATCCAGTAAGAACAGAGGTCAACCGGCTGTAACGGACAGCAAATACAGCACAACCCTTAAAAGCATCCCATTTTTAAATGACCCCTGTGTGTGCAGCAATTAGCTTGATCTTTGATGACACAGCGGTTGGGCATAAACAGGTATAACTGATGTCTTTGGCAGAATAAGATGAACTGTTGAGAGTGGGAAAAAGATAATTTCTCCCCTATTACAAACAGCTTCCTGAAAATGTGATTGAAGGCAATTACAAGAACATCAACCCTACCTGAGTAATAGCGTTTAATTCTTCTAGAATGGCATCTTCATCTTCCTCGGTCAGGCTGCCAGCCAGTATCTCATCTATTTGCTGGGAAAGAGAGGAGGAGACACATTCCAGTCAACAGCAGCGTCGCAGAAGCAGCTCTCTGACTTGTAGCACGGTCCATATGTACGGGGAGGGGGGGAATGTAAACGTGGGGTGAAGGGGTACTTGGAAAACTAATTTTTCTGCAGGCAACTGAGATTTAAATTCCCAATCTCATCACCTACGAAATAGGCCTAGGAACACAGCGCACACCAGAGAAACGGCACCCGTCTCCGCTCACCACCACTCCCACGCAGTACGTACCCTCTGGTACTCCACAGCATCTTGGGTTTCACCTATTATTCTTTCTACTTCTTCTATTGACATAACCTGAAGAAAAGAACCCAAAATCCAGGTGTGAGTGAGGTCTGCAGGGCCTCAGCGACCAACAGTTAGGAGTCTGCCGAGTCCAAGGCGAGAGCGCGCTCGCTGACCCGCTCCCACCCACCTGGTGCATTTTGTTCAGACACTCGTTGCCTATTTTCAGGCCCTCAATGACCTTCATTTCGATCTGGGTGAATTCAATATCCTGGACCTGGAACAGAAAGGAGAAGAGGACACGTCACAGGCTGTCACATTCCCTTCGTTTGCCAGATACACGCTGCCAAGATCCCAGAGAAACTGCAAGTGAGCAGAGGATTAAATTATACCAGCAGTAAGAAACATGCACACAAGCAGCCGCAGCACAGGCAGCTGCAACGGTTCATCCAACAGCCCTTTAACTGATTTTCCAGCTGAGAGTCTAAGCTGAGGCCACATATCACGGTACTGAGGAAGTTTCTATTGCAGCCGTCCACGCCGTGACCGAATCACAGAACGATACAGGGTTGGAAGGGACCTCTGGAGATCATCTCCTCCAACCCCCTGCCAGAGCAGGTCCACCCAGAGCAGGTCCCACAGGAACGTGTCCAGGTGGGTTTGAATGTCTCCAGAGAAGGAGACTCCACCACCTCTCTGGGCAGCCTCTTCCAGGGCTCTGCCACCCTCACAGGAAAGAAATCCCTCCTCATGTTTAGATGGAACTTCTTATGGCCAAGTTTGTGCCCATTTCCTCTTGTCCTGTCCCTGGGCACCGCTGAAAAAAGACTGGCCCCATCCTCTTGACACCCACCCTTTAAGTATTTATAGGCGTTGATCAGATGCCCCCTCAGCCTTCTTTTCTCCAGACTAAAAGCCCCAAGTCCCTCAGCCTTTCCTCATCAGAGAGATGCTCCAGGCCCCTCACCATCTTTGTAGCCTCTGCTGTCCCCTCTCCAGCAGTTCCCTGTCCTTCTGGAACCGGGGAGCCCAGAACTGGACCCAGTGCTCCAAGAACTGGACACAGTACTCCAGTTCAGGACTGAAGCTTTACTAATTTACAAAACACATATGTAAGACATAACCCACACTACAGACTCAAAACACACTCACCAGTGGATTCTTCAAGGAAGACTCACAGCGTACGCGTGACTTGAGAGACATCGAACCAAGGGCTAAACCCTCGTTAGGACTTAAAATGCCAATTCCACACCAGCAAAAGGAACACCCACCCCAGGGAAGCCTTGTACCGAGCACACGCAGCGGGACGCTCGCCACCTGCAGCTCCTCGCTTACCATCCGCTCCAGGTTGCTGATTTGGTTTTCCGTCCTATCGAGAAGCTGCTCTTGGTAACGCTTCTTCTTCAGCAAGAGCAAGGCTTTTCTGCAGGAAAACAGAAGGAGGAAAAGTCAGCAGAGGAGAAAGCAAACAAGTCTTAAAAGAATCACATCAAAGCCGTGTCTGGGCTTTTTCCAAAAGAGGGCAAAAACCACGTGCCAATTAAATGACAACTTGGAACTGCTCTTGTGAAGAATAAGGATGGAGCAAATCAATCATAAATTTGCTGATCTGCTGTCTGAAAATGTAGCTATTTTTGTTGTGGATTAGGACTTCACTGGGCTGGTTTTGCTGTAGCAACACACAACAAAGTCCTTGCCACAAAAGCTTGCGATACACCCTCAAAACAAGGTGTAAGGGATGGCCACTGAGACGGCCTCTGTACTTGCCACTGACTGTGGTACAGAGAGAGGAACATTTTTTGAAGACTTAACACCAGCTGTGGCACACGGACGGGGATAGAACCCCAAAATGGCTTGGGTTGTAAGGGTCACCTGCTCTGGGTGGACCTGCTTTGGCAGGGGGTTGGACTACATCATCTCCAGAGGTCCCTTCCAACTCCATATCATTCTGTGACCTTAAAGCCCACCCAGTGCCACCCCTGCCCTGGGCAGGGACACCTCCCACCACACCAGGTTGCTCCAAGCCCCATCCAACCTGGGCCAGGCTCTCACCACCCTCACAGCAAAGAAGTTCTTCCCCACATCTCATCTCAATCTCCCCACTTTCAGTGTCAAACCCTTCCCCCTCGTCCCATGGCTCCCCTCCCTGATCCAGAGTCCCTCCCCATCTCTCCTGGAGCCCCTTGAGGGACTGGAAGGGGCTCTAAGGTCTCTCCAAAGCCTTCTCTTCTCCAGGCTGCACCTGGGCCAGGGTCTCACCACCCTCAGAGTGAAAAAGTTCTTCCTTAGATCTAGCCCGAGTTTTATATAGAAGCACTTATAGTTCATGAAGTGTAAAACTTTATACTTAAAAGTCTGAAGTATAAAACGTGAGGCTAAACTTTCTTTCCGAAAGCAGGACCCGCCCAGGGATGGGATCCCCAGGCATCGACCCCCCCGGTGCGGTGCTGGGACGGGGGGGTGTTTGAAAGCAGAGGCAGCGCTGGGGGGACAGGATTAAGTGCTGGGGGGACAGGATTAGGGGTGGCTTTGACACCGTCAGGCTGATGACTGGACT
>VXAK01016523.1:2863-25809 GCA_013399435.1 Arenaria interpres
GGGGGGGGGGGTGGGGGTGTGGGTCAGAAGACCTGGGTTTTTTTGCTTCCCGAGTGCTGGAAATCAAGCTACAAACATGAGCCAAAAGATGAGAGGTTATCACATAGCACTTGCGCCTCCAGTATTTCATTTCCCCCCATGGCTGCTGGAGCCGTGAGCGTTAACAGTAGGAATTGAAAAACAGACTGGCAAGACCCCACTCCTTTCAATTCAACGGCATCCTATGTCATCATTGGCAAGATTACAAAACTCAAAAGAATTTGGGATTCTGGGAAAGGGAAGAAGAAGAAAAATACTGTGAAAGAAGTATTTTTGCTCCAAATGAGTTTTACAATCTCAAAAACCCCCAGACATTTCAATGACGACTGAAGTGCCAGTTTGACTTGATTTAGAAAAGCCATTAAGATATTTCAGATGACACTGGTTAAAAACTGACAGAAGCCTTCAGCTTGAAAACACAGTATTTTTTTTAATAAGAAAAAAAGCGAAATATCCAAACTGGACCACTAGATTAAGATGCCATTAAAATACAACCACAAGGGTCAATAAATATGAAGTAATTTCTTTATGTACTTGTAAAGAGAGGCTACTTGAAGTATGTGAGTGACTAGCTAGACATGGGTACTTCCACAACACAGTAATGCTTCCAGTTGCTTAACCAGACCAGCCAACTGTTGATATGGCAGAAACTCTGTTTTAAATTAGAGGTCTCAGGTTTTTTATCAGAGTATCTACAGGTATTTCTTCCTATATTTCTTTTGGAATTTGAGAGATTACAGGTTTGGGATGGGGTTTTGGTTTGGTTTTGTTTTGTCATTTTGGGGTTTTGTTCTGGTTTTTAAATTTTGGGCATCTAATATTGAATGAATACGTATGCAAGTACACACAAGAGACGTGTAAGGTATCTCAGTTTTAAAAGGCATGGTTTTCTTCTTTCATACATTCAACATCATTTTTTGAAGTCTTGCTTCTCCTGGCCCATGTTACATTTTCCACTACAATTTGTTACTCAATTGCAGACTTCAAACACCGATATGTAGTACGGCATTAAGGGATTTCCTGAGTCAGGTTTATTCATCATTATCTGTAAAAAAATCAAGAGAGGGGAAGACACAGTGAAAAGGAGTGACAAACGCACACAAAATCAAGCTGAGGTTACAAAACAAACTACAAACCACAATCCAGTTAGCAATAATACAAGAGTGACCAATGGAGTGACTGTTACCAAAACTATCTTGAAAGCACTGTGTGTACAAATATGGAACAGCACATCGTCCTTCTTGGATTCGTGAATTTAAGATAGTTTCATCTCAAGTGGCTGCTTCTTTTAGAACAATCCTCTTAAAAAGCAATATAGATTTTTTTCCTAACTTTTTTTATTTGAAGAGTATAACATTTGAGATAGAAGCTCATGAACATGCTTCTTACTGTCACTTGTCCTCTATTCACCTTTATTAGCTTAGGATTTTTTTCTTTAAATGTCTGAAAGTTTAAGAACTACTTTAAATGTAGTTCTTTTTGTACTGTAGTACTAAAGTACCACATCTGTGCTTTAAATGCCTGAAGTGTAAAGAACTACTTTTTCTTTACATTTTTGTACGCTACCAAAGATTGGTAAAATACAGAATTAGAACTGAAGCTATTCAGAACAGCCACTTGTTAATCAGCATTTTGCAAGATGAAAGTCAGCTCATTTAACCAGGATTCACTCAGACAACAGCTTACAATTTGTACGCCAACATTTCAGCAAATTGTTGCTGAAGCCTTTTAATACTAGTTTAAAATATCCTTACGGCAAAGTGACAAGGAAAAGGAACCAATAACATGATAGTTACCATTTTCTTCTATATTGCCAATCCTTTGGACACTTGAAAAAGTAAAATACTACAACACATCTCTCCAGTTCTGTCATTCAACCAATAAATTGTGATTGAAAAATATTGTTCAGACACTTTTCTGTTATACTTCTATGACACAGAATGAACACAACACGGTCCTGGTTATTCTTACTGAGTGGTTCTATGTCAGTAGCAAAGAAGAACTCAGAAAGTGTAATTTGTATTAGATTTTTTTTTAAGTTATTATACATTTAAACCTAGTTTTTAAGACTTCCCCCAACCCAAGCATTTACATATAAAAACCATGGAAAGCTGTAATCTTATTTGACTCTTTATTCGCTGCTATTGCAATGTATTTATAAAAGAATTTAAAAGATGAAGAAATTAGATGTTGCTTAACATGCATTAGAATATTTTTTCAAAATTGAAGTACATTAGATAGTGATCATCACACACACATTTCTAGATTTCAGGTTTCTATAAAAAATCTAGGATCTCAATTATTTTTATTTTTTTTCCTCTCCAGTAAAGACTTAAATCATTAGAAATCTAAAATTCCATAACTGCAGTTACATTTTTGACATGAGAGAAAAAAAACCAAAGTAATTTCTTATTGATAGTGGTTTGTGTGGCATTTCATAGAGTGACTCAAAGATCTACGAACCATCCGTCTGCCTGGTAATCTGTGCTAAGCCAGGCAGGGCTCCCAAGCAAGAGAAAATCTCTTCATGTATTACTGAGCCACCTGAAAACTCGGATGGATGGTACCTCCACATCAAGTTGTTCTGAAAAATTACAATTATAGGATAAAGAGCCACATGAAATTTTCTTTTCAGAGAAGCAGTGATTCTACAACCTGCTTAAAGTAGAGTTTTGGAAAGAATAATATAAATTAGCCAAAAATTCATTAGTTCTTAAGATTTAGTTTTAATTCTGAAAGTCTTTTTCTAGACTTCCATCTTCCCAGTTGGCGTAACTGTTTTACAGATATTAGATAAATATACTGCACCCTTCCTAAGACAACTGTTGCTACAGCTGACTGTGTATGCACAAGCTGTTAAAACAGAGCAGTCAGCGGGCTTAACCAAAGTTCGCCACATTTTTTTTGCAGGAATAAAAATACCCTTGGTGAAATAGAATATTTTTATCAATTTAGGCAATCCATATAACAAAGCACAGGTATGTTTTAAAAGTATATTAGAATCTATCGTATAAGACTAAGAAAGAACACAAAGCCAAGCCATAACTGCCAGGATACAGTGAGATTACCTTCTTGGTAGGCTCCGTCTGCCATTACTAGGTGAAGTATTTTGGCATACAGGTGTTTGTGTTCATTTCCAAGAATAGTCTGAACTATGGTTGAACAAGTATCAATATTTTCATCTTCATCTTCATGTATAGCCTGGAAGAGAAGACAATCCGCGTTGCCAAAATTAAAATGGGTACAGAATTAAATAGTTCAAATTTATTAAATGCAACGCATGGTTAAGCCCAAAGTTTTCCTCTTTAATCCACAGGCATGGTATTTTCTGCGTTCATGATGTAGCGCGTTGAAACGGAGCAAGAGACTAAAGAAAAAAACATTGATTCTAGTCACACAATGCAATTAGTTACTGGCACAGCGAACAGCCCTAGGTACGTTTATCTTGTTTCTTAAAATATTTTCCACTTGAGGATATTCCACAAACCTTTATTTTCTCATAAACTTCAATGAATTTATCAAAGCCTATTTCCTGCTCCAGGTTATATCTCAACTCTTCCAAGTGGCTGAAGATACTATCACATTCTTCACATTCACTGGCAATCTCTCCATCGCTATTATCTATAAAGAAAGAAAACAACAGTAAAACCCCCTCAGTTTTCCTACATTCTTAACGTTGTTTCCATGTCCCTAAACTTGATATCCACACAGACCTCCAAACATAATGAAAGTAGGTAAACTCAGGAACACTACATGATGCTGGCAGATGTTCTGAACAACCTGCAAGGAAACAGGGACAGTCCGTTTCTTGACAGCAAAGAAATTCTGAATCCCAAACAGGAAGCATCTAGCTGTTTCCTCTAAAACCCCACTCTGACTGTCAGCCATAAGGGTACTCGTGCTGAAGGAAAACAAGGTATGGCCTGAAAGCAGACTTTTATTTACCAAAGCAATGTTCCGCATCACCATTCCACATATTTCTGAGGTGGAACTGGTGCAGGGTTCATTGGCTGTCCCACGCTAGGGACAAGAGCTCCTTAACACAGCAGCTGCCTTTTGCAGAAAATAAGGAGATGTATATTAAGAATCAGTTATTTAATTTCTGCATTGAGATGCATCTTGTTCCACAGAGCAAGTCCAGAAAACCCAGCACTAATTTAGCTACAAAGTTCTTCATTCTTTTATGAGTGCATCTCCTTTGCACAGCAAATTCAGTGTGCCAATTGGTGCAGTAAGTTACACGACAGAAGTGAAGGTGGTTTTGCTTATAGGCTACAGAAATCTTACAAATCTGTTTGGAACAGTCATCCATTAGGCAAGTTTTACAAAAAAAAAAAAGATCCATGTAAAAATACAAGACACAATTCCTATGTAAAATCTTCCTACAAAATACAAACTTCTTTTGCCTTAAGAATAATACTTCCTTAAATAAACATTTGAATTATGAAAGGATTTACCTACCCAGAGAAAGAAAAAAAAAATACAACTTTTTAGATTTCGGACCTTATGTTATAAAATCGTTTAAAAAAATACGTAGTATTGTCTGGTAGGTCACAGCTATTTTGTGAGTTAGTATTAAAACTCTACTACTTTCAGTTCCTATATGTGACTAAGTGTAAAGTATAATCCGGACCAAATCATATCCCTGATTCAAGTATCAACAGTCACATCAACAAGAAATTATTATCAAAATAAAAAGAAAACTTGTATATGGGTTAAAAACCCATTAGATGACTGTACTTAACTTCTGGATCTTGGATAAATTTGGTTTCCAGTTCTCTCTGCTGCCCTGAGTTTTGAAGGCTTCCCTCCCACCCCCAGCGATGCAACCTGCAATTCTTCTGAGATACCATGAATCTCAAAAGGTTGGACACTGACATCAAGTGCTGCAACGTTTGCAACAACAGTCACAGGAACAGATACTATTGTATTTTGTTAGTGTGTAACATCAGCATTGTCAAAAAAGTGAAAGAAGATGCTATTACCTATGTTTATTTTACCTTAAAATACTTATTGAAATGTATTATATAGAAAATACCTTACAGGAATATTCACAGCTTTTCAATTTGTTTAAAGGTGTCTTCAATAAACAAAAATTACACTAATCTATGTTTCAGACTATTGATTTTATCCATTTTTATACTGTATTTTACAGCACTAATAAAACACTTATATTTCAACCAGAATTTAAATAACAGAGCCAAGACTTTCGATTGCATTAATAGCTATTTTGGACTAAGGACAAGGTCAATAATTTCATGGTCCTTTTGGCTGCCCATTATTTACTTAATTGTAATGTAAGCTGGATCCCAGATACTCCAGTCATGTGAATTGCTATTTCTTTTTCACACTTACATTGCAGTCATGAATTATTCAAAGCGTATGATGTGCACGGTCTTTGACCTTCCTTGCAGACAAGTCTTAGACAACTAGAGAAAAAGTGACTTAAAATCACTACCTAATAAATAGCCAACATTTAATTTGCAGCATTGAATGTTGCTTAGATGTTTACCTTAACATTCAGAAAGTCTAAATATTATCTGATTTTTTTTTAAAAAAACTTCTGTATATAGGCTATTAATTCGAGCTTTATTTTTTTATAAGTATACAATGGAAAAACATTCTTCTGTGTTTGAATTGTTAACATCAATAAATAATTACAAAACAGGTATAGTAGAAATTATACCTGACTGCCATTCTTCATTAAGTGCACTTTCACTGCTGGGGTTGTTTTCATCTCCTTCCTCCAGCTCTGTACCGTTTGTGATGCATCCAACAACATTAGCCTTTAAGGTGGACTCCTCCTCTTCACTGAATTCCTCACTGGGCTGCTCCCTAAGCAATTGCTCCATTGAGGCCCGGAGTTCCTGCAAATCTGTATCTGCCTCCCCAAACATACTAAAGGAAAGCGATATCGATATAAAGGTTATATAATTAATACTTTACAAGACAAACCCTGTGGGAAAAGCTCATTTCTTTTGTTAAACCAATAAAATAAAGAGACAAATATTTGTGTCGTCAATCCAACAGGATTACGGCACTGATACCATTATATCATGCAAGACAGAGGCAATAAAGATTAGCTAAACAAATACCAGACGGTTTTGTAGAAAGATGAGGACAGAATCTCTATTCAACTTAATTAGTAATATAATTTCAAGATCTTTGTACTCATGCACTATTAGAGAACCCTGGCAAGCATAACATCCCTAATCCAGATTAAAATGTCTGGAGCAAAAAGAGATCTAAGTCTTATCAGAATAGATACACCAGATGATTCTATCCTTGCAGACTACGCAAGCTGCAGGGAATAGTCAAGAGCCAGATTTTGAAGCCCCTGAAAGAATTTGAGGGACTTGAAGGACATCCCAAAGTAGAGAAAACAGATGAGTGAGATTCCCAGAACATCTTAAGAAAACAAATATTCTAGAAATCTTTATTTCTAGAAGAGCGGTAGCCATCGACTTTGATCTGCCTCAGTGGAACGTGAGGCACAGAAGCCAGACAGAATAACATCTTGGATGGAATTTGGAAAGGAAATTCAGACAGCAATTGTAAGCGGTACATCCCATTAGCTTCCCAATTCTCTGGAACAAGACTCAGAGTAAATGGTGATTCAGTGCAGGATTTTTAAAACTTGGGTAAAACACCCACGCTGGTATACTGTGTACAATTGTTAGCATCTAACCAAAATATTCTTGATCTAAGATGCCTGTTGAAATACTCAATAAACCCAATACACTCACATATCCTCAGAATCGGAGGGTCCTTCTTTGGCTTGCTCATCTTCCGTATCGTCTGTTTCAAGATTATGCTGATGCTGCACATCTGCTACACTGGGAACATCAACTAAAGTTCTGTACAGTTTGTAAAGATCCGGGAGCGAACACGTTCTCAACATCTGCAAAGGTAACAGAAACCTGTTTGGTAACAGCACTAAAGACAGTCTGAGGTTACCAAATACTTTCAATTGAGATTATTTATTTTTTTTTTGGCCTTTTTCATTTGAGGGTCAATTTCAAAGTGATGAAGTGTCTAACACAGACACTCTAGTTGTTGAAAATCTGACATCTTGAATTTGCCTCTCAGCTACAAGGAGATCATTCCTTCTGCCTTTACGGATTACAGTGATTGAAAAGCTTTTACAACATCAAATGACACACAGATTCCAGTTTTGTGCAGATTTTGTTTGTTACCTTGAGAGCTATCTAAAGAAAAGCAACCTTACCATAGATAAATAATATTTATTTATGCAATTGTTTACAATGCATGTATGACAATCACAGCTCAGAATCAATATTGAACATGTTTAAGGTGACATTTTGTTATTTCTCTAGGTTGGTCACTGAAAACAGTAACTTTTGTTTATGGTATATTTCAAGGCAGTTCCATAGCATTAGACAAGTTCATTACAAGGATTATTAGAAGTTCTAATTACAAGACTAATTAGTTGCAACAGAAACAAAGCAACGTGGAAACAAAGTAACCATCTCCTCAGTAATCTACTAGGTCTCTCTTTTAAGGAATCTAAGATTTCCCCAAAATTACTAAATATTCACCATAGTATTAATCATACAAGAAACAAGACCTTATGTGCACTAAGTTTTACCAATAAGCCTCACCTTCCTCCAGCACGCCTCTGGATACCTGCATGTTCAATGTTTGCTCCTAATGAAACCCCGTAAATTTTAATAAAAAAAAAATAGTTCCTCCTCTGCAATTTATACCAGCACAGTGTATTCATACACATGCTCAAATATCAAATCTCTATCAACACATGGCCACAATACTATTGCCAAAGGAATATCTTTTTCACCACCACTACCAAAGTGAAAGAACAATTAGAAGACTGACTGCCCCATCATTTGAAAGCTTCCAGGTATTTTGAAAAACGCTTCTTTTCCAATTTGCCTACTTGTGTTAACACACAGACCTGCCTACACGTAGGACACTACCTCTGTCTGCCCCGCTCCCTGCTGAAGGCTTCCTTAGCTCCTGGGTAGGAGCTGCAGCAGAGGCATATTTGAGAGATTCCAGAAAGTTACGTTTGCAGATACCGCAAAGTACTGAACTTTCTCTTGTTGCAACCAAATGAGGAAAGGGAATTTGTTGCTCTCTTTCATCAAGTCTACCGCAGCATAACAACAACAACACATCTGTTGCTTTTCTTCAAGTTCCCTGCTATTACACAGAGCTCATCTGGAACTGTATTAACACTTCTGTGACAAACACTGCTAAATACGCAGTGACAAGAGACATACTGATGCGCTTTGTATTGATGCACTGAAGAACTTCATCATAACGCACATCCGTTACTCTCTAAATCTGATAAAGGGTACAAAGAGTGTTCATCTTCCCTCTACTCACAAGTTTGCCTTTCTGTAATTATCATCCAATTGCCAGATAAGCAGCTTCATAAACTAGGGAAGTTAACAACAGACTAACTCTTGAGGAATCACAATTAGAGTCATGGATCCATTTATCTGAATACATGGACCTGTGAGAACAGATACAAGCTCACCAAGAAATCTTATTTTTCCAAAAATGCAAACAGCACAATCCCTGATACTATGCTTCCTAGCAATGCATCAACCAGTAGATATTACCCAATATTCAATTATTCATCAGGTATAGCAACTTCTTTCATGCACTCAAAAAAGGCTGGCAGTAAAAGAAGAAACATTCCTTCTTATATGGCATTCCAACAGCTTAGGAAACCCTTAATTACATGTATTGACTGAATGCAAGGCAGGTGTGCAAGTTTCCAGAGAACCCTTGCCACCACTTTTTCTCCAAAAAGCAGCTCTTTACGCACTTTGGAACCCAGGCAAGTATTGCACGTCATTTAAAGACGTCTGTTTCATTTACTTGTTCCATAACTATGCTTAAAGTATTTTTAATTCATATCAAAACCACATTGCACAGACTGAGCTGCCACTCAGCCCTATGTAGCTGGTCAGGATGCGCCTTCAAGGAAGCAGTTAGCTCCACGATCTTCAGTCTTCCTGCTTCACAGCCCGAACCTGTGCCAGCTAGGTACATTCTACTGGAAGAAAAAAAAAATCACCTTGTTGCCAGAAATGACAAGATACCTTTGCTGGTCTGTTCAGCGTTTATGGCAGGTGCGGTAAGTCTGAAAAACTGCACAAAAGGAAGAAAGCAGGTAGGGGAAGTTAAGAACCTCCTCATGAACTCCCTGTTATGCCTCAGAGAAGTGGTGGCATTCCTCCACAAACACCTGGACACAGGATGCTGAAACCAGAGACTCTCAGTGCTGCTGATCCAGTGAACACAGTGCAGTTATACTGCAGGGCAGCCACAGCTAGACAAATACAAACGCCTACTGGAACACTTAGGCCGTCTCTTCTGACCTCATTCAGCCTCAATAAGAAAACAAGTATATAACTACTGTAGAAATGAAAGTATTTCTTTTTTCTTTTTTTTTTTTTTAAACTTGCCTTTGGGTCGTTTGCATCAAACAGCCCTGTAGAAAGTCCAATCAACAATGAACTTTTGCCTTTATTTTTTGCTGGTGATATCGAACGTGAACGAGGTATGAAAGGCTCTTCCTGTGAAGACTGAGCTGACAGAGCTGGTGAGGCTGTTGGTACAGCCGGGGGCTGTATTACCCTCTGGAATAAGGGTTCAGGATGCCGGCAGTCACTGGAACAAGTTTCTGATATGGTAGAAGAAAGTCTGTTAAAAATCTAAATAGATTAAAACCCCCAAGATCTTAAGCAAAAGGCAAACTAAGCAGAATAAAACTAACTAATTTCTATTATACCGTTAAAGCACTGTAAGATTACTAAGATCTCTTTGGACTATTTTAGTAAATACGTTATAATGTGAAATTCTCCCATTTTAACTTTTTGAGAAGAGCTATAGCCCACTCTGTTCTCATGCCTTCTAGTTTCTCATTATCCAAGGCCTTAAATTATCCTTAAATTATGGTGTCATCCATTTCATCTGTTGTTTCTTGCCTTATATTAGGTTTCTTCAAGGCTACCTCAATATAGTTTGCCCAAACACTGGGAAAAAGTCTTAGTCTGCTTAATCCACCCATAAATAGCTGCCAGAGTATCACTAATGATACTTTACAGTATTGCCAATATATTTTCTATTCTACTGTAAAATATGCGGACCTTCTGAAGTTACTTCACAAGACCTCTAAGAGCAAGCAATTCTTCTAAGCAATAAAGATAAAAGACAATCATTAGCTTGCTCTTTGGGGGTTGGTGAAGAAGTGAGAAGAGATGGCTCAAGAACTCCATATTAACAGCTACAATAAACAAAACAAGGTATTTCAACTGACCTTCTGGAGCTTCCTTTTGTGGTTGCACCTTGTCAAGCACTAATTTCTCAGAAGCTGCCTCATTTCTTCTGTCATATTGTGCCCTATTATAAAATACCACATCCAGGGGAAACACCATGTAAAAATAGTGATTATTCTACTGGAAAAAAAATCATCAGCCATAAGTGCAGTAAAACTAACATGGCAGAGAAGTAATGAAGCTTTAGCTAAATTTAACACTTTGACTGAGATACTCAAATCCTAACTTAGTTACAGCTAGTTGTTTGAACTGGAGAGAGAGGGGTCAGAAGAAGAGAGTACTTACTTATCCTCTTTCTCTTTTACCCACACTTCATTAACGGTGATGGGAAATTCTTTATTCTCCTTACTCTGGTGCTTTTTAACTTCTGTTTCTTCCAACTTCTCTGCTTCCAAATCATCAGGCTCTAAAATTAATAAAGTCATAGACCTCATTAAAAATTAATCCCAACCAAAAAGACAGGAGATACTATACATCTGAAGATTACACTTAAATCCTTCAGCTCTAACGATTTTCTGCATTTTGCAGAAACAACTGAAGTTTTGTAACCCCAGCGCTAAAAGTTTATTTGTGATACAAAAAAAGTGTCTTGAAGCTCCAATACGCTGTCTTCTAAAAACCTCAGTAACATTCCCCCAGATGTCAGCAGGGTCCTGGTATCACATAGGGGAAAAAACGCTAGCACAATTGATGGGGAGAAACAAACAAAAAACCCAACATCAACAACACAAGTGAAGCACTTTAGAATTCTAGTTGTGTTCTAGATAGTTTTCTAAACACACACAAATTTACTAAATACATTAGCGAATCAAATTACAACACATGCACAGAAAGCACTTGGTCCTACCTAAAAGGTGTTAATAAAAAACTGCACATTACTTATGGGATGATATAAAAGTATACAGGCTCATTACTTCCCTCCTTGAATTGGAAAACATTGTAATTAGAATTACTAATGAAATGACTTACCATCCAGCATAATAGGTTTGCTCTGCACCTGGGTAGGTCCAGCTCCTTGAGATTCTTCTGGGATACTCATGTCAGACTCTGTGGTACGAACTGGTACTGAAGACTGAGCTCCAACAGTAGGAAAAGCTTTCTTTTCGTTCTCCTCTTTTACAATTATGGACTGATGATCTCCTTCAAGAGGTTCTGCAGTACCTAATACAAAATTTTTCTATTATTTGAACAGTGCTTTCACACAGTTTGATAATAAACTACAATGTGACTACAAGATGAGCTAAAAATGTTTCTTTAAAGGAAAATAGAACATAAGAGTTTGCATGCTTTTATTATAGCTATTATGAAGAGGAAAGCTAGAATGTTAAAATTTGAGTTTTATTTGCTACATTACTTGACTCGCTTAGTGGACAAGGGAAAGGCTGGGATCCTGTGTACCTAGAGTTTGGTAAAGCCTTTGACACAAGCATTCTCCTGGAGAAACTGGTGGCGCATGGCTTAAGCAGGTGTACTCTTTGCTGGATAAAAACTGGCTGGAGGGCCGGGCCCAAAGAATTGTGGTGAATGCAGCTAACTCCAGTTGGCTGCCAGTCACAGGTGATGTTCCCCAGGGCTCAGTATTTGGGCCTATTCTGTTTAATAACTTTCCTCAACAATTTGACCGAGGAGATCGAGTGCACCCTCAGTAACTTCACAGACGACATCAAGTTGGACAGGAGCGTTGATCTGCTCAAGGGTAGGAAGGCTCTACAGAGGGATCTGGACAGGCTGGATCGATGGGCCAAGCCAATGGTATAAGGCTGTCATGGTTTGGGCCAGGTTGGCCAACAACAAGATGACAGATGCTCCCCCCAACCTCTCGCTCCAAGGACAGGATAAAGAGATTTATGAGTTTAGAAACATCAAACTACTTTAATGAAATATTTATAATAAAAAGGAAATAAAGAAATAGATACTATATATATATAAAACCATATCAAGTTCCCAGGAAGATGTCGCTAGAATGCACTGGGGAAGTTACACACTGGACCCAGCAATGGATGGACAATGGATTCCAAATAACAGACAGTAGTCCTCAGACACCAGTGATTGAAGAAAGAGACTGACCCTTTGATCCCTCAGCTTTTATACTGAGCATGGCACATGGGCTGGAATACCCTGTTTGGTACCACCCAGGTTGGGTCACATGACCTGTCCACTTCTCCCCACAGGTGCCAACACTCCATAGGGTAAACAACCCAGTCAGCTGACCCTGGTTGCCACCGCAACAACGATAAGCAAGAGCCTCTCTCACTGAATGGAATGTTGGCTCTGCTCCACCCCAAACCAGGACAGAGGCGCAACAAGGCCAAGTGCTAGGTCCCGTGCTTGGGTCACAACAACCCCATGCACTGTTACAAGCTTGGGGAAGAGCGGCTGGAAAGCTACCTGGTGGAAAAGGACCTGGGGATGTTTGTCAACTGTCAGCTGAATATGTGCCCAGGTGGCCAAGAAGGCCTGTAGCATCCTGGCTTGCATCAGGAACAATGTGGCCAGGAGAACTAGGGAAGTGTTGTCCCCCTGTATTCGGCACTGCTGAGGCCACACCTCAAATACCATGTTCAGTTTTGGGCCCTTCACTATGAGAAAGACATTGGAGGCGCAGGAATGTGTCCAGAGAAGGGCAACAAAGCTGGTAAAGGGTCTCAAGAACAAGAATGATGAGGAGCAGCTGAGGGAACTGGGGAAAAAGAGGCTGAGAGGAGACCTTATAGCTCTCTACAACTACCTGAGANAGGAGACCTTATAGCTCTCTACAACTACCTGAGAGGAGGTTGCAGTGAGGTGGGGGGTCAGTCTCTCCTCCCAAGTAACAGGCAATAGGACAAGAAGAAATAACCTCAAGTTGTGTCAGTGGATGTTTACATTGGACATTAGGAAAAATTTCTCCACCAAAAAGGTTGTCAAGCACTGGAACAGGCTGCCCAGGGAAGTGGCTGAGTCCCCAGCTCCGAAGGTATTTAAAAGACGGGTAGATGTGGTGCTGAGGGACATGGTTTAGTGGTGGACTTGGCAGTGCTACATTGATGTTTGGACCCAACCTTAAAAGGTCCCTTCCAACCTAGAAGATTCTATGGTTATCATTAGTACAAGCTTATTATTGGGATAAACAAATCCTTTCATCCTTGGAAAGAGTAAAAAGCAGGCACTGACCAGAAAAAAAAATATCCACTGGTAAGTCATATGCTAAGAAGAATGTAATAGAACCTATGTAACACAATATGCAGTTGATGATATCCTTCTAAAAAACAGATTTGTTTCTATCAATAAGCAAAGTCCAAGACTGTTCAACAAAGGGAAGATCCTTCACTTTCAGTACATCCTTCTTAACTTCTTACCAATTCACTGAGTTCAAAATATTTTGGTGTCTTCCAGTATCAGCTTGTGTTGACATTTAGAATGAGGCAACACCCAGAAGTGGAAAGCAAGGGTGAGGATAGAATATGCTTTTATGACTTCAAAATTGGTTTAGTAGACAAGCTAGCAATCTGGCACATCCTGCACTTGCAGTGCACATAACTACCAGCTGTCCTTACCGTTTATTACATCTAGATCCTCAAGGAGGTCCGTTTGCAGCTGCAACTCTGCTTCTCCTAGGATCTTCAGGACTGAATCAGTAGGGCTTTTGCCCCAGACTTTCCTGTGGGGTTCCCCAGTATCTTTTTTAATTACTTCCCCCAGAGTTTGCCCTGCCAGAACACAAACACACATATAGAAACTTTTAGAAATTAAAAGACTGTATTCACTTTCTATATAAAGAACAACCAACCTCCACAAAACTAAAAACTACCAAGACAGACTCATGCCACCTCACCCCAAGTCAGATAGCCTAAAGACTGTCCTCACAAGTCTAGAGTTTTTCTGCCAATTCCATTTAAAAACAGGAGTTATTCATCATCTGCAACTTAATTGCAGCAGATCTTTTCAGCAATTCAGGCACTCCAGAAAAAAACAGTATAATAAATGATTAAAACTGGCATGAGATGGTCTTAACTTTACCTGAAATGGGAAACTAAGCAGTGTCTTGTCCTGATATCCTTTGACATTTGTCTGTTATTTCTCCCTCCAAGGAAAACAGAGGATATAAAGCAACAAAGAACAGAGCAAAAGAACTTTCTTGATCTTCTAACATCTTAGCCACATAGAACTGTTATGATATGAAGTAAGTCTGTCACATTCTCAATGATTATTTCAACAATGTGAAACAGACCCTTAATAAGACACACTGAAACCAGGAAAAGGTCTTTCACCCAAAAGACCAGTGAAGGCAGATAGAAAACTGGAAGAGACAAGCTTGATATAAAAAAAAAAGAAAAAAACCTAAGATAGATGAAGGGTGCAATAGATGTAACAGATATCAATTAAGAAAACCTCCTGTTTTTATTGTTCTACTGATAACGTAAAAGGATTTTGAAGTTAAATAAAAAACTTTCATATATTTCAAGTGTTTTTTATTAATTCTGTTAAATCAGTACCTATTTAAAAGACACTTACAAAGAAAGCAACCATGCACTTAACTAGGTAACTATATGTTGAAATTAGGAAGTTATTTGTTGAATCTCCTGCAGGCCAATTAATTACTCAGCCTGTACCTTACTCCTCATCCAAGGGAATACATGACCACATGTTTTTTTAGAAGCAATGACACACAACTGATAATAAGGTGGTAATAATAAGGAGTACTTGCTTTATAAAAACAGCTACGACACATGGGGTAAACTGATTTACTAATATCATGGTGACAATAAAAGTACTTACGGTCTGTTCCAAAGAGAGAATCTTCCATTGATAACTGAGCTAGAGGAAGTACCAACTCAGATGCCCGAGATCCCCATTTTTTGCGATCTTCTTGAAGGGGATGGTCACCTTCCTGTTGTTCCTTGCCATCTTCAGACTCAGCTGATTCAGAAATACTTTTGCACTCCTTTTTTCCTTTCTCATCTTCTTGAGCTTTAAAATTTTGATTTAATCTTCTCAGAATTTCTCGTTTACTCTGAAATAAGTGCCAACATATACAACTTAAAATAGTACTCTTCTTAAAAGGAAAAGAGAACTAAATCTAACTGAGTAAAATTTTACATACTTACATTGCAAAATCTGGCTTTTTTATTTCCTCCTCAGCTTCCTGGATAGCAGTTACATTTTCATCCTTTAAGTCCATGAAGCATGAAATACAATGTAGAAGAATATATCAGAAAAAAAATAATCTTGAGAATATTTGTAGACATAATAGTCAAAAAACACCGCTAAAACCTTTTTGCTGACAACTGCATATAAACTGAGAAAGAACGTATGATACTTCTGTTTTTATGGGGCTTCCCCAAGATAAAATTTCAAGGGCAGCTTCAGTCTTTGAACCATTCACTATCTGCAAGTGGTGAGTCAATGAAATGGCCTCGGTTTAAGAAGAGAAGTGAAAGTTCATAGCATGAAGCCTGTGAAGATATAGCTAGATACAACCTCTACAGCAGAATGGTACCAAATTCCAATTATAGAAATGAGTAATTCTATAAGGGAAAAAAAAATAAAAAATGGCAAGCATAGAGTCAAGGAGCATCAGTAAAGAAAAGAAGGGAGATGAGACAACTTCAGTGTTTACAGCATATATAATGTCAAATCAGTAAAGAATAAGAAAAGAGTAGTTCCTTGATATCTGAAAACATATCAGAATCCTGCCCAGATTAAGTCGATTGAGACTAGGCAGACAGACAATTACACTAAACTAAGGCAAATATTCCATTATGTGGTGCATTTTTCAGGAAAACATTCTGCATTGTTCTTAATGTGCCTCAATTACGAGAGCAATGAAATTTCAACTATTGCATAAAACCTACCAGGCTTCCAAAAGCAACTTTATTTAGAAAGTACATTTACTCCTCAAAATTGTAAAATAGTAAATACGTAAAATAATAAAACTAAAAATTGAAGGCAAAAATGTAGAATTTATAGTTTGTGTGTACAAGGCTTGTCTTCTCCAATTCCTCAGTGTGCTTATTTTTAGTCAGCTATAGTCATCATCTTGCATTACTATAAGACAAACTATCCACTTGGAAAAAAATGTGTTGATGATTTAAGTATTTGCCAAAACATTGATTACTTAGTTTTCCAGCTATCAACTGACATCTTTCAGTCTATTACATTTTACATATACTATTTAGCACTAAGTTTCACTATATTCCTATAGTCACAGTCTTAAGGGTTGTGTACAGCATATAACCCCACACTACACTGAAATGTAGAAAATAAGTAAAAACCCCGAAAGTTAGCATTCAAATTAACACAGATTGTGTTAAAAAACTCATTGTACAAACACTCACTTGTGCTCAGTTTCACAATTATTACTTAAATCAAATGGTGGTAGTTGAGGTAAATGTATAAACCTTTATTATATCAGGACCACAGATCAAAGAAAACAAAAATTAGGAAGTCTCTAATACTTTTAGACAATAAGAAGAGACAATACTATCAGATTCAAGACTCTTAAACTTTATATTCTGTGTTATAATGAGCATATATTTTCAAACTCACTGAAAACAAGTATTAATATAAAATAGTTCTATCAGTCAAAATTTACTTTCTCACTTCCACCAGGTTACAAACTACTTAATTCCCCTCTTCAAGGCTGATGAAAATGCTAATTAGTTGTTGTCTTCTTCCACTAATAGTTACTGCCCTGATCAAAATTGAAATTGCACCCTAGAGCTCATCATAAATAAGCCATTTTGTTCAAAACCAACTGAATTTCAATTTCAGTGTAAAGATGTATTTCAACAGCTTCCAAGTTTTTGTTTCTTCTTACATTTTCTCTTTTTTCTTTCCTTAACAAGAAGCAACAAGTATCTTTGATGATTTCTTTTCTACCTAATCTACACCTTCTAAATGTTCTTTTTCATATCAGTTTGGGTTTTTTCCCATTTTTCCCATTAATTTTACGGTCTTTGCAAAAGTACCTACCACACCCACTTCCTTCAAAGCAGAAGTCATGGAGATGACTGGTGTACCAGGCTTCACTGGAAGTTGTGGCTTAGGAAGAGCTGCTCCAGGCTCTTGTAGTCCATGCACAGGACTGTGTTCTGTAGCTCCCACATGGAAAGGCACATTAGGAATCTTTACCCCTTTTGCTATGAGCTGTATAGATTCAATTAAAAAATTTAAATCAATAAATTAACTTCAAGACTTCACTCATTAAACACAGTATTATCAAATGGGCTCACGTATACCTTAAAAAAAGGACAATAATGCCCCACATTTTCATACAAAAGACAACTGCCAACTACACCTGTGAACAATTTCCAGTTTATCAGTTTTACAACATTCTGGTTTTTGTAGTGATATTTCACCAGTTGAACTTGTCACTCCACAACACACAAAAGCAAAAGAAGATTAAGTATACTTTCGTAAGTTACAGATCATTAATAAAATGCTTAAGGTAATCCTAATGATTCTTACAGCTGATGTTCTTAAATTCTTGAACAAGATTCTTCATTCAAGTATACCCAAGATTAGGCTTCTAAGGAGGGAATTCTGACTGACAGATGCTCTCCTCTGTTTCAGAAGGCAAAATAATTGCTTGAAAAATCACAGTATAAGATTTTAGTTATACAAAGATACAGTACTACCTACTCTGACTGCGTGTAACAAGACTTATTTTCTTACATGTTCTTCCCAGGCTCTCTTCTCTCTTTCATATGCTTCCTTTCTCTTTTGCTCTAACTGTTCTTTCAGAACTGCAGCTCGAGCATTTGCTTGGGCCTGTAGCCAAGAAACAAGCAAAAAAAGACCAACTTAAAATCATAAAAAGCATCAGTACCCCATTCTGTGGAACATTTTAAAAAGAAACATTCTTGGATTAATTCATCTTGCTTTCTCTCACTTATTTCTGTATAAACTGTGAAGGGAGGACTCCACTGACAAATCAAAGTCACCACACAAGTATAACAACTGGTCCTCTACATTGAAATAACAGCAACTCCTCAAAAATTAATTACAATTCTTTATTTGCATGGTTATATTTTTAGTGTAAATAGTAATATTAAACAGTAACTTAAAGTTAGAATCTCTACTTAAAATTAGTTTTGAAGCCAAATGCATTAATCATAAAGTATTAAATATTCAGTTTAAACTTTACATACTTACTCAACTTAAACACAAAAAGCTTCAGTTGCTGTTCCATATCTGGTTTTAAGGTAAGGTGTAAGGTTAGCTTTTTTAAATCATTGCTCTTTGCAGATGATGGGTAAAAAAAAGAATAATCAGAATAGATTAAGAGTAATACTTGCTATGTATCATATGGTAGAGATAGTTATTGATAGAACATCAAGAGGAATAAAGTTCCAGTCAAACACTGGATTTCTGTGTAACACATTTGCTTTAAAAGCACTTCATCACAGGGGTATATAGCTCACCTTCCAATCCATGTGTAGCCCACATCAGCACATGTAAGGAGTTTTACCCTCCTTTATTGTTTTAATTGAAATAAAGCTGCTGTTAATTAACGTACATCTTCCTTTTCCTTTCAGTATCAAATTGTAATTTTAGTTACACCAAATTGCCTTTAGTACTAAAGCTGACCTAGAGACAAATCTCAAAGGCAGGGATAGAAAAACTTCTTGACTTGCTATGCTATGTCACAACGTATTTTAAAATTACTGAGATAAAGTAGTTGAACAGAATTGTTACCTCAACACACTTAAAAACCTCTGATAGTGACTGTATGAACAAACTATTAATAGCAAAAAGAAATGTAAGAAATTTCATGAGATATGAAACAAATGTGAAAACAGTAAGTTACATCACTTCCCTCCTCACAATTACCTTCTGCGCTTCTATCTTTTTGCGTTTCAGTTCTGCTTCCTCGCTTGATTCTTGTCCATCAGAACTGACAGCTTCACTCTGCAAAGTAAGAGTCCTCAAAGAATTATCATTAAATACATGAATTAAAGGCTGAGTGATATTAGGTGACTACTTGGATCATTTAGACTGACTGTATGACTAAGACAGATCATAATTTCACTAGGTAACTCCTCACTCAAATGTAATGTAGCCTTGGAATGAATTTAATCTTTGGATTTGTGGGTTTTTTTATTGTTTTTGTAGGGAGCACGGGTTCCTCTTCAATGCACTGAAGCAGTTTCACTGAATTTGGTTCTCTTGCATCTCACCAGATGAAATCAAGGTCAAAGAAAATAAACAATTCAAGAGGTCACTAATACAGGAAAAAAACCATAATATTTTAGCATTAAAAAAAAACCAAACACAGAAACAAAAATGAAACCCCAAAGCCTACAGCAATGCTGAACTCTGTTTAGCTGAAATAGTGGTCCAAAGAAACTGAGCGACACTGGGCACGTTCTTGCCTTATCTGTCCACTCACTATACATGAGATGCATGAAAGCCCTTAATATGGGTGCTTAAAGGTAGGGTGAAGCAGGAACATTTCTCTAGTTTTAAATCACAAAGTACAATGTGAATATATAAGCAGATAATCACTTGAGGAAACCTGAACAATCTATGAAGATAGGAATGGGAAATGCACAGGAAGGGGAAGGACAGGAGTGCAAGATCAAGGTAATGAAAAGATGGAAACAAACTGCAGACCATATTTACTACATAGATTGCCTCGCAAATTTTTTAAAGAAGTAAATGTATTGCTTCCAAGGGTGCCTTAGATTATTCATTTGACACCTAAGGAAGTGTTCATTCTGAATGAGCACATTTAGTTTTTGTTGTATTACAAACATATTTTGGAAAAGTGATGTTTGAAAAAAAAAGTGTATTGATTAAATTGAGCTCATGACAGGATTTTAACACACACCTACAGAATGTATGAAAAGAATCACTTCATATGCATTCTGTGTGAACATTGTCAAAAAGCAAGTTCTGGAAAAGTTCCTGTAACTTAAAGCAAATAAATATAAACATGTTAGTGCTTGATGAGAAATTTACACGTCAAATTCAGGTGTAACCTTATGTTGTCTTTTTAAAACATTGTTAGTTTACAGGCATTGAATCTGCGCCCCCAGCACTGAAATAACAATTTTGGCATATTCTGGAAGAGGAGATGGAAGTACACTAACTGTGGAACAAAATTACATGTCAAGAACACATGTCTACATATAAAACTGCCTATGAGAAAAGCCTTCCTGCAGGGATAAAAGCCAATCTCACAGCCAACTTCCATAAGTATTTAAGATTATTTTTCAAACCAACCTTCTCTCCACGAAGTTTTGCTCTAATCTGTTGACGTTCATTAAAGTTTTGTAGCCGGATCTGTCTTAATCTCGCCAAATATTCCTAAAGCAAAAAAAGGAGATAAGTTTCAGTTATACTGAAACAGTCTCCAGTACGGTTAACTTAAAATACATAAGATTCCACAAAAAAAAAAAGGTAAAAAAACCCAAACAAACACCACACTACTATCACCATATTCGCATTTACTAATCTTCAGAAAAACTCTCCTAATGAAAATAAAGAAAACTGGAATGCATGTTTCCCAGCATTAGGCTATCATTACATTTTATATTCTTGAAGACCAGGAATTGACCACAACAGGATTAAGATACAGAGCTCTATCTGTATGTATGTACATTCAAGAACCTCTCTGAGACAGACTGATATAAACAACAATTATTTTGATTATGTTTATAAAAAACCAAATGAACAAAACCAAAAACTACACATCCAAGCATTAGAACTTTATACAGTAAGTTATCTCCTAGGAATTTATAAAGTCCTTTTATTTTGTTACACAGATGAACCATGCAGGGAAACCAGGCACAGTCAAGGTCAAAATAGTGCTATTTGTGTGATGAGCGAAGTGGCAAACATGCGGCAAGCATACCTCTTCCTCCTTGTTTCTGGATTTCCTTCCTCTTGCAGAAATGGTCCTGCCTCCATAGATATCTGCCACGCTTTGCAGTGTACCCTGTTTGCCATTTAATGGTATCAAATTTAAGGTGGCTGGGGCAGTAAACTTATCTGCTTTATCCAATAACTGTTCACTTACAAGAAACCAAATCCATCAACGATCTGCAGTTGTTCTGAAGTTAACCAATAACCCTTTTTCACTTTCATGAAACATAACAGTAGAAACTAAAAATCCTGAGTACCAAAAGAGAGACTAGAGCTTTGAGAATACAGTTGCCTTCTCCCTGCAGTTTTGATCTTCTGCCACATTAGAAAGTCTAAATTCTGACAGGCACAAGTTCTACATCTGGATTATATACAAATTGTAGCACAGAGTTGGCATTTCTGCTATTGTTGAGCCAAGCTTAAAATATAAGTGGAATCCTTATATGTTCTTAGATTAAGCTTTTTCCACGTGATTACTTTTTTTTTTTAAAGAAAATATTACAAGTAGCAAACCCAAAAACTAATAAAATACTTCATTCACAGTGTATGGTCTTGGTTAGTGTGGCGTACTCAGCGTCCTGTCACTGAAAGGATTCAACCTTTAAGGCAGTCCAACACAAAACAGTACAGGAATCATTTAAGTCCAGGTTTCCCACTCAGATTAAAATCCAAGATATTTAAATTATTTTGTTCATGATATTTTTAACCTTTCAGCAGAGGCTTACAATGATTTGTTAACTCAACATACAGTAAAGACAGTAGGTATACCTGTGATAGTTACATGGTATTTTTAAAATACCAGGGTTTTAGCTTTCTCAAGCCTGACTGTAGAGTTGTTAAGTAAATACATCAGTTAAGTTCTTGATAGGGAGGACTGAATCCAAATATTCCGGCTAAATAATCTCTCAGATTGAGCAAAATAAATAAATAAATAAATCAAGTGAATAGCACATTTCTGAACTTCCATTGTTTACTGACTGGGGGGATCAGAGAACAAACTAAGGGAACTATCCTATGGATAAGTAGCACACATTCATGAGGACTCCATGAATGCTCAGGCTGAAATCAGAATTAAGTCATGCAAAATGGAAAGGAATATTTTCCATGTTCACCTTTTCAGAAAATATTTGGTTTTATTTTTAACTTTTTAATGCATGTTCCTGAGCTAAAGCAAAAGCTAAAGGGCACTATTCAACTCACCTCATTATTCTTCATTCTAGCTTTCAAGTTAGTTTAGGTATTTTTATCAAACCGGTCAAGATTTGTATCACTGCTTTTAAACAAATAAAACTGGAAGTAAGATTTTTGAGAACTAATTTTCTTTTCATATATTGTTAACTTCTACTCATCTGCTTACACTAAAATTTTCAAAGACCAAGACTCAATGCTTTGGAATGCCACACAACTGCAGCAACGTAGCAACTCAGGTCAGAAGCTGTTTTGAAGAAGAGATGACTGGAAGTATCTCATCAACTCATCTAATGAGCCAAACTTTAGATTATCACTTAAATTCAAATTGGCAGCAACTATATTTAACCCAAGCTGGATAAAATAGTGCAAGTCATTTGACTTACAAGTCTTTATACAACGAAGACCTGCATGTTAGTTGATGATTCCTACTGATTTCTCTTTTTCGAGCATCATGGTCTGCTGAACAACAGTCCCACCCGTATACAAGAACTGCTGCCAGCAAGTCAAATTGTAGAATCATAGGATTGCCAAGGT